>JAMQGT020014906.1:0-17321 GCA_024447675.2 Pterophyllum scalare | reverse complement strand
TGGATGGCATTACTTTGGCCTCCAGTAACACTGTGAGAAATCTTGGAGTCATTTTTGACCAGGATATGTCCTTCAATGCACATATTAAACAAATATGTAGGACGGCTTTTTTACATTTGCGCAATATTTATAAAATTAGAAACATCCTTTCTCAGACTGATGCTGAAAAGTTAATCCATGCATTTATTACTTCTAGGCTGGACTACTGTAATTCATTATTATCAGGCTGTCCTAAAAGCTCCCTGAAAAGCCTTCAGCTGATCCAAAATGCTGCAGCTAGAGTACTGACAGGGACTAGAACGAGAGAGCATATTTCTCCCATATTGGCTTCTCTTCATTGGCTCCCTGTTAAATCTAGAGTAGAATTTAAAATCCTTCTCCTAACATACAAGGTCTTGAATAATCAGGCCCCATCTTATCTCAAAGACCTCATAGTACCATATCACCCCAATCAGAGCACTTCGTTCTCAGACTGCTGGCTTACTTGTGGTTCCTAGGATACTTAAAAGTAGAATGGGAGGCAGAGCCTTCAGCTTTCAGGCCCCTCATCTATGGAACCAGCTCCCAGCTTGGATTCGGGAGACAGACACCCTCTCTATTTTCAAGATTAGGCTTAAAACTTTCCTTTATGATCAAGCTTATAGTTAGGGCTGGATCAGATGACCCTGAACCATCCCTTAGCTATGCTGCTATAGGCCTAGGCTGCTGAGGGGGTTCCCATAATGCACTGTTTCTTCTCATTCACCTTTATTTACTTGTTTATACTTCACTCTGTATTTAATCATTATTATTAATCTCTGGCTCTCTTCCACAGCATGTCTTTTGTCCTGTCTCTCTCCCTTCAGCCCCAACCGGTTGCAGCAGATGACTGCCCCTCCCTGAGCCTGGTTCTGCTGGAGGTTTCTTCCTGTTAAAAGGGAGTTTTTCCTTCCCACTGTCGCCAAGTGCTTGCTCATAGGGGGTCATTTTGACTCTTGGGTTTTCTCTGTGTTATTGTAGGGTCTTTACCCACAATACAAAGTGCCTTGAGGTGACTGTTTGTTGTGATTTGGCGCTGTATAAATAAAATTGAAATGAAATGAATTGAATTGAATTAAAACAGATGTTTTGTTTTTTTAAGTCAACATTCTGAGTACTGTCGTGATATTTTCCTGTTATTATTGTCAAAAAATAAATCATGTTAAAGATAGCATCAATTGCACTGATGCTATCAAATTCATCCTTAAATTTTTTAACTGATGTCTTTATTGGGAAATTAATTCAACTTAATTGAATACATATAAAACCATGATGCTATAAAACAAAAGATTTTCTTTATATTTTTATTATGACCACTAATGAAATATTATCCATAATTCAATTTTAAATGTTACAGGTATCATCAGTGTGTAGGTATTGTGACACTGCAATTCTAAAAAAAACTCTTCATATTTTCATATTTATTTACTACACATTTATTGTCAATTTTACTGCAGTTGTATTGTTAATGTAATGATTGTTAATCATTTCATTTATGTCAATGAAATGTGCAGGGACACATTCATACTCACAGAGTTTGATGTAGTTGTTGGAAGTGTAGTGCTACTAAGTGGAGTGTCTTTGTGCTTAAGACCTAGGGCTGGGCTGTGTGCCAGTTTTAGATTTGCAGGCTGCACTACAACTTCTGCATTGATCATGTGGCCTAAATAGAACCCAAAAAAATCAATGGGAAAGGTGCAGATACAAAATAAAAAACAAAATAAAATAAAATACATTTGATTAATTTAGTCCAAAAGCATTTGGAAGCGTAATATGATTATTTGATTTAAGTCTCCAGCCAGGGAAAATTACCTTTGTTTTCAGGTGCTCACTGAAGGAAAAACACTAATGATGCATGATCTCTGGGCCCAGTTAGAGAAAAACCAGGGATCTCAGAAGCTTGGCTTTTTGGCCAGTGTCCCCCTCACAAACTGAGCGCTGCTGTTCTGAGGTCTTAAATTAGCTACAGAGACCAAAATGCGCTAACTTGAGAATGATGTAATCAACATGTTCAAAATCACACCATAGGTGCATCTACTAAAAACCTCAAACAAATTGAATCTTAGCGACCTTGACCTCAAGGACCCGAAGATCAAGGTTAGAGGTCAGGTTTTCTTGGGGTTTTAGCATTTCTTATTCCTGGTTCTTACTCAGCCATTTGCTTTTGAATTGATACAGTGAATAAAGTCACTGAGGCTCATGTGCACCCCATTAAAATCTACTGAGACCTGCTAATTATGTGTGAACTTGTGCTTCCAGGGGGAGCACTGGCAGCTGACAGTATTTTTTCTATCTGTAAACATGTTGTTTGTTGGGCATTTCAAAATGGGAGTTTGTATTGGCGGATTGTTGGGGCCAGCCTCAGGTGGATTTTTGAGAGGTATGGTTTTTTGACACTTCCACATTGGTTTTTGGGTTTGGTTTTTTTTAGCCCTGAAAGCTGTTGCATGGTGTCACTGAGCATAACTTACTTGAATGAAGCATCATCTCAATAATATCTTGCATCCACTTCTCCATGTTTTATCCGTGGCTTAACGAGATGCATCACACAAATTGTAAAAGCATCACATCAGCCTGCTGTCATAGGTGGGGATTATACTCAGCTGTGGACACAGACAGCTGCAGACACTGTGGACGAGTACTCATTCCTCTTCTTCAAAGTCAGCCAGAGGGGTATTCGTGTAGCCTGTGTATCGTGTATTGAAAAGAAATTGATGGCCAAAGCCATCAATTTCTTTTCAATACAGTGGGTCTGTTCTGCACTCATGACATTAGAGTTGTGTGTCCATCCATGAAGAGGGATCCCTCATCTGTCGCACCTCCTGAGGATTCTTCCATTTAGATTTGTAATCCAAATCAGGGGCCTATTTTGTGCAGATTGCTCAGCCCCTTGAGGCAATTTTGTGATTGCATTTAGTAGCACACCAGATTATATAGTAATTGCCTCCCCTAGCAATCTGATTGCAGCCTCCTTCCCCTCATTTGTTGCTTGTAATTTTTCGTACAGTCAACCTCATAACAACAATAACATGTGTCTTATAGCAATTAATATATTATTCTAGTTTTATTGCAGCGCAGATGCGGTTTTTGTAGTTCTTGCCATGATGAGTTTGATAACACAGCAAAGTAATGGATGAGTTTTGGCCACAGGATGGTGATTCTACAGCACAGTCAGATGAGAGACATGATCGGCATTACCATGAGACAGGCTGCTAACGTGCCGACAGCTCCTTTTTTTCCCAACAGAAATAATGTGTGTGCAGTTACTTTAAGTGTATTCAGTCAAAGCTGAACCTAGCATTTGCCTCTTTTTAGGTACTATAATAATGCTGCAGTCCCAGACCTCACCAAATTAAGATATCCAGTGACGTTTTCTACCCTAGTATGCTACTAGTATTTAAAAAACCTCAACATGGTACCTTTAACTCCAGCCAGAAAAATAAGCACTGCCAAAACCAAGTTCCACTTATATTCAATTCAATTCAATTTTATTTATATAGCGCCAAATCACAACAAACAGTCGCCTCAAGGCGCTTTGTATTGTGGGTAAAGACCCTACAATAACACAGAGAAAACCCAACAGTCAAAATGACCCCCTATGAGCAAGCACTTGGCGACGGTGGGAAGGAAAAACTCCCTTTTAACAGGAAGAAACCTCCAGCAGAACCAGGCTCAGGGAGGGGCAGTCATCTGCTGCGACCGGTTGGGGCTGAGTGGAGAGAGACAGGACAAAAGACATGCTGTGGAAGAGAGCCAGAGATTAATAATAATGATTAAGTACAGAGTGAAGTATAAACAAGTAAATAAAGGTGAATGAGAAGAAACAGTGCATTATGGGACCCCCCTCAGCAGCCTAGGCCTATAGCAGCATAACTAAGGGGTGGTTCAGGGTTGTCTGATCCAGCCCTAACTATAAGCTTGATCATAAAGGAAAGTTTTAAGCCTAATTTTGAAAATACAGAGGGTGTCTGTCTCCCGAATCCAAGCTGGGAGCTGGTTCCACAGATGAGGGGCCTGAAAGCTGAAGGCTCTGCCTCCCATTCTACTTTTAAGTATCCTAGGAACCACAAGTAAGCCAGCAGTCTGAGAACGAAGTGCTCTATTGGGGTGATACGGTACTATGAGGTCTTTGAGATAAGATGGGGCCTGATTATTCAAGACCTTGTATGTTAGGAGAAGGATTTTAAATTCTATTCTGGATTTAACAGGGAGCCAATGAAGAGAAGCCAATATGGGAGAAATATGCTCTCTCTTTCTAGTCCCTGTCAGTACTCTAGCTGCAGCATTTTGGATCAGCTGAAGGCTTTTCAGGGAGTTTTTAGGACAGCCTGATAATAATGAATTACAGTAGTCCAGCCTAGAAGTAATAAATGCATGGATTAACTTTTCAGCGTCAATCTGAGAAAGGATGTTTCTAATTTTATAAATATTGCGCAGATGTAAAAAAGCCATCCTACATATGTTTAATATGTGCATTGAAGGACATATCCTGGTCAAAAATGACTCCAAGATTTCTCACAGTGTTACTGGAGGCCAAAGTAATGCCATCCAGAGTAAGTATCTGGTTTGACACTGTGCTTCTAAGATTTGTGGGGCCGAGTACAAGAACTTCAGTTTTATCTGAATTTAGTAGCAGGAAATTAGAGGTCATCCAGGCCTTTATGTCTTTAAGACATTCCTGCAGTTTAACTAACTGATGTGTGTCATCTGGCTTCATGGATAGATAAAGCTGAGTATCATCTGCATAACAATGGAAATTGATGCAATGCTTTCTAATAATACTGCCTAAGGGAAGCATGTACAATGTAAATAAAATTGGACCTAGCACAGAACCCTGTGGGACTCCATAATTAACCTTAGTGTGTGAAGACGACTCCCCATTTACATGAACAAATTGGAGTCTATTTGATAAATATGATTCAAACCACTGCAGTGCAGTACCTTTAATACCTATGGCATGCTCTAATCTCTGTAATAAAATGTTATGATCAACAGTATCAAAAGCTGCACTGAGGTCCAACAGGACAAGCACAGAGATGAGTCCACTGTCAGAGGCTGTAAGAAGATCATTTGTAACCTTCACTAATGCTGTTTCTGTACTGTGATGAATTCTGAAACCTGACTGAAACTCTTCAAATAAACCGTTCCTCTGCAGATGATCAGTTAGCTGTTTTACAACTACTCTTTCAAGGGTTTTGGAGAGAAAAGGAAGGTTGGAGATTGGCCTATAATTAGCTAAGACAGCTGGGTCAAGTGATGGCTTTTTAAGTAGCGGTTTAATTACTGCCACCTTGAAGGCCTGTGGTACATAGCCACCTAATAAAGACAGATTGATCATATTTAAGATTGAGGCATCAATAATTGGAAAGACTTCTTTGAACAGTCTAGTAGGAATGGGATCTAATAAACATGTTGATGGTTTGGAGGAAGTAACTATTGAAGTTAACTCCAAAAGATCAACTGGAGCCAAAGAGTCTAAACAAATACCAGCAGTGCTGAAAGCAGCCGAACATGAAGATAAATCTTGGAGATGGTTTTGAATAATTTTTCCTCTAATGTCTAAAATTTTATTTGTAAAGAAATCCATGAAGTCATTACCAGTTAAAGTGAAAGGAATACTCGGCTCTACAGAGCTCTGACTCTTTGTCAGCCTGGCTACAGTGCTGAAAAGAAACCTGGGGTTGTTCTTATTTTCTTCAATTAATGATGAATAGTAAGATGTCCTAGCTTTATGGAGGGCTCTTTTATAGAGCAACAAACTCTTTTTCCAGGCTAAATGAGTATCTTCTACTTTAGTGAGACGCCATTCCCTCTCCAGCTTACGGGTTATCTGCTTTAAGCTGCGCGTTTGTGAATTATACCACGGAGTCAGGCACTTCTGATTTGAGGCTTTCCTTTTCAGAGGAGCCACAGTATCCAAAGTCGTACGCAATGAGGATGTAAAACTATCGATGAGATAATCTACCTCACTGGGAGCAGAGTTTAGGTAGCTGCTCTGCACTGTGTTGGCACATGGCACTGAAGAGCATAATAATGAAGGAATTAGATCCTTAAACTTAGTTACAGCACTTTCAGAAAGACTTCTACTGTAATAAAACTTATTCCCCACTGCTGTGTAATCCATTAAAGTAAATGTAAATGTTACTAAGAAATGATCAGACAGGAGGGGGCTTTCAGGGAATACTGTTAGGTCTTCAGTTTCAATGCCATATGTCAGGACAAGATCCAGAGTATGATTAAAGTGGTGGGTGGGCTCCTTTACATTTTGACAGAAGCCAATTGAATCTAATAATAAATTAAATGCAGTGTTGAGGCTGTCATTTTCAGCATCTACATGGATGTTAAAATCACCCACTATAATGATTTTATCTGAACTGAGCACTAAATCAGATAAAAAGTCTGAGAAATCAGACAGAAACTCTGAGTAAGGACCAGGTGGATGATAGATAATAACAAATAAAACAGGTTTTTGAATTTCCCAATTAGGGTGGACAAGACCAAGAGTCAGGCTTTCAAAAGAATT
Organism: Pterophyllum scalare; assembly: GCA_024447675.2. Taxonomy (NCBI): domain Eukaryota; kingdom Metazoa; phylum Chordata; class Actinopteri; order Cichliformes; family Cichlidae; genus Pterophyllum; species Pterophyllum scalare. The sequence continues at coordinate 10,780 of JAMQGT020014906.1, read as the reverse complement.
AAAACTCTGTCTGGGTCTTTGATTAATCACTAAGCTGGAATTGAAGATTGCAGCTACGCCTCCTCCTCGACCTGTGCTTTGAGCATTCTGACAGTTAGTGTGACTCGGGGGTGTTGATTCATTTAAACTAACATATTCATCCTGCTGTAACCAGGTTTCTGTAAGGCACAATAAATCAATATGTTGATCAATTATTAAATCATTTACTAACAGGGACTTGGAAGAGAGAGACCTAATGTTTAATAATCCACATTTAATTGTTTTATTCTTTGGTGCAGTTGATGAAACTATATTATTTATTGTTTTTGAATTTTTATGCTTTAACAGTTTTCTGCTTATATCAGCAACAGCTTCTTCCACTGTCCTCTATGCGGCCAGCAGGCCTCTGGGGTGATCGCTGCGGTGCTGCTGGTGTGTATCTGAAATCACGTAGAGAAAGCTTGTGCAGCTTTCATGTCCAATAGCAGCTGTGAGTCATGGTGGAGCAGAAACATTAGGAGGTCATCACAGCATAGGTGGAGCTCAGCACAGTTTGCTCTCTAAATCTCCTCCGACTGGCCACTCTTCCTCGTTGTAAACAGTTGCTTTCTTTCGTATTCATGTTCTTCCTCTGTCCATATCTGTTTATCTGCTACAGTGCATCACCCTCTCTTTTTTCTCCTTTCCTTTAGAGCATGAGCCACAGCAGGGCATCTGGGGACTTGCTGTTCCGTTCAGCTAAATCTCCCCACCCAGCTGAGCAGTCTTCCCAGCAGACGCTGCTTTCTTCCTTAAATAGATAGGATATAAGGCTGAATTAAGAGAAGCGGCTGCAAGGGGAGGGGTAAAAGGACAGAGGGAAGGGAACAGAGGATGGAAAAGGGAGACTAAACATGGAGAAACCAGTAAAGGGTGGGTGATGGACTCAAAGAAGGGCAGACCTGCATTACAGGAAGGTTTAAAAAAAAACGTCCATATGAGATGGGGAAAAGGTACAAATGTGTTTAGCTTGCACAGTTGTTGAGCATTGTCCAGCATAGCAGTAAAAGCAAAATTCACAAGGGGACTAATGAAAGTCAAGAGAAGGATGACGGCTGTCTGAGAGGATGATGGAAGAAAAACCAGGGCATGATGTAAAAGTGATCCAAAGAGGTTAGGAAATTAATCCCAGCAGGATTAAATACAGTGGAATGGTGGAATAAGTACAATTCCATTAATGAACTCATGTGTAGAATTGACAAGGATAAAAAAAAAAAAAGAAAATCTCTGACACAGCTGTCTTACATAACCAAGAAGAAACTGTTACATCACTGTCAGTTACATTTGTTACATGCTTTCAGCTCAAACACATGCAGTATCTACTAATCTGTCATCAAGTGGTTGGTTAGACCATTGCTGTCAGACCGCCCTGATTGGCTCAGTGTCTTCTGGAAGAGAGCTGCTGCAAAAGTTTGCCTCATTTCATCCTCTGTGTGGAGCGTTTGAGCTTATCTCCTCTGGATCGGCATTCAGAGGGCCAAAGGCTCACTCTAATGTGCAATCAGAGTGTTTACATATTAGAGTGCTCAGGATGCATAAGCTGATGATGCTCCCGGTCTTTCAGATTATATCAGTGGATGACAGCAGTGATGCTGTTTCAACCATGAATGACAAAGAGGGATAATGATGAACTCCTGGGGCTGTTTGGCTGTCACTAAACTTTATAAACTAATAGATGTTTGCGAATATGTGGAAGCTGGAGTTGAGGAACAAGAGTTTTGGTAGCTTTCTGGTTTCCTTTTGTACTTTGAGTCCCATTGATCAAACCCATTTGCAGGTAAACTAGTCTGTGTGGATGTTAAGAAAGCTCATGCATTTTTACTTGATGTGATGTCCAATCTGCATAGCTAATATCATAAACATACTACAGCTCTCTCCATCACTGTTGTGAAAATGTAAAAGTGACCTGTGTCTGTCAACAGTCAACTGCTAATGGTATTATAACAAAGGGGAAGTGAGTGGGAACGAGAGCAACTCAAAAACACAAAATGGTAGGCCACGTAAAATTACAGAGCAGGGTTACTGGATGCTGAGGTGCATAGTAAACAGTGGTGACCAACTTTCTGCAGAGTCGATCACTGCAGACCTCCAAACTTCATGTGGCTTTCAGATTAGCTCAAGAACAGTGCGTAGAGAGCTTCATGGAATGGGTTTCCATGGCTGAGCAGCTGCATCCAAGCCTTACATCACCATATGCAATGCAAAGTCTTAGATGCAGAGGTGTAAAGCACACTGCCACTGGACTCTAGAGCAGTGGAGATGTTTTCTCTAGAGTGACGAATCACACTTCTCCATCTGGCAAGCCAATGGATGAGTCTGGGTTTGGTGGTTGTCTGACTGCATTGTACCAAGCGTTAAGTTTGGTGGGAGGGGGGATTATGGTGTGGGGTTGCTTTTCAGGAGTTAGACTCAGCCCCTTCGTTCCAGTGAAAGGAACTCTTAATGCTTCAGCATACCAAGATATTTTGGACATTTTCATGCTCCCAACTTTGTGGCAACAGTTTGGGGATGGCCCCTTCCTGTTCCAACATGACTGCACACCAGTGCACAAAGCAGGTCCATAAAGACATGGATGAGTGAGTTTGGTGTAGAAGAACTTTACTGGCCTGCAGAGAGTCCTGACCTCAACCTGATAGAACACCTTTGGGATGAGTTAGAGCGGAGACTGTGAGCCAGGCCTTCTCGTCCAACATCAGTGTCTGACCTCACAGATGTGCTTCTGGAAGAATGGTCAAAAATTCCCATAAACACTCCTAAACCTGTGGAAAGCCTTCCCAGAAGAGTTGAAGCTGTTAGAGCTGCAAAGGGTGGGCCGATATCATATTAAACCCTGTGGATTAAAAATTGGATGTTACTCACGTTCATACCCGCATGAAGGCAAAGGAGCGAATACTGTTGGCAATATAGTGTAGCTGCAAAGTAAATGGCAGGCATTAAAACTAAAAACATGCTGAACAATTAATGATTTTAATAAAAAAGAACTAAACACATCTTGCTCAAAACGAAAAAGCCTATTACAATCCTTTGAATATCATGCACTGCATGACTTCATTTTTGATTGTCAGATCAGAAGAGACAGAAGAGATTAACAATTGTTGACAATAAAATAATAAATCAGCCTAATGGCCATTGTATCAGTCCACCAGTTATGACCAAGTCTTGGCTGCCCAGTCTTAGTATCTCTGGTAACCTGATGTGAAGAGAAGCACTGATGTTTTATTCAAGAAAACCTTGCTCTATTTTTCTTCTCATACTGTTCTTCATCCATTGTATGTCTGGTAGATAGTTCATTTCAGTGGATTTGGACATCAGGAGTCAACACTGAAGGAACTTTAAATCCTTTCCTCTGACAAAGCAAGAGTGCATTTTGCTCCATTAGCATCGAACATGTGCAAATGTACCTGAAAGTTAAAGTGATTATGATGGTTATAAAATTGCAAGACTTGGAGTCTATGCTTCAAATGCTCTGTGGGGCTATTTTTAGAAACTGCTGTGATCTGAGATAATTCAAAACTGCTTCTTTTTTTTTTGATGAGCTGCGATGAAATTCCTCTTTTACACAGTACAACATTCACAGTTAGCATCTTAAAAGAAACAGTGAGACACTTAAGAACTACTTCCACTTACCGTTATCTACCGGCACACAATGTTATAACTCTGTTCAAACTCAATGCTGAACCGACAGCAACTTTAGAAGCTTTTTTTAAAAAAAAAAATAGCATGTTTTGTTGCTTTGCTCTGAGCACAGGCCACAATCAAAACAAGGCAACCTCTATAAATAAAGATTAGCCCGTGTGCAATCACAGCTATCAATAGGGATATTATATAAAGATGTAAATAAAGCACAAGATTTATTTTCAATTGTCCTTTTCTCACATGTAACACAGAGCAGCAAATAGCCTGCTTCAGTGAAGGGAAACGCATCTGATAACTGACAAAAGATTGCTCCAAAGGTGTCTTTTTGTGGTGGTCAGCGTGAGGGCATGGCCTCTGACATAGCTGAGGACCATGTGAAAATGAAGAATATCGGATGATGTCAGGCAGTCCTTCAAAAGCAAACAGCAAAAGCCAGTGCAAGGAAGCAGAGTGTTTTCTTAAAGTGACCCTCATTTTGGTCCCGGTCAGCAGTCCAGCCGCAGCATTTTGAACAAACTTGAAGGAAGGGCAAAGATAAGTGACTCCCACACTACAGATAGTACAGGTACCTAAGTTATTAAAATCTGTTTAATTTGACTTAATTGAGTCTTTAAAGCCTAAGCATTTTTATTCAGTCATGAAATCATATTTTCTGCATTTTAAAGCTTTAAATATAGAAGACAGGTCTGAGTAACAATAAATACAGATTACAGGAACTCAACAGTGTTCATAATGTTTACCATATTCTTTGTTCAGCATGTTTTGCTGATATCTGGTCATAAATCAAAGAGCTGGACCAACATTTGGATGAAAGGAAAACTGAATCCATACGCAGACCTTAAGATTAATTTAGTCTGTAAAATCAAGAGCACTATTAGATCTACAGGGTCCCGGTAGCCCCTAGAGGCTGTTAAGAAGCAGAGAGGAACAGGACCTCGGAGGCCAGTAATGAAGCAGGAGTGAGGCATAACGAGCAAAAGAGCAAAGCAAGGAGAGTGAGAGGTATAGATCCCATGTGGGGGTTAAAAAAAACTGATGAAACCAGCATTTTGCTCGCTGCATACGGAATCGCTCTGGGGTTGAATGCCAAAGAGATTTTCTCGTCATACGTCTCTTCAGAGGATCAATTGCTGTGCAGCGAATTATGTCATCTACATTACAAAGAGAGCGGGCTCGCCACAGACAGACGTCACGGATCGAGCGGGTAAAGTTTTGAGTTCTAAGAAAGTGTGATGTCCGTTCACTTCTGTCACTCATGTGACACATTAATGCTTCTGTTAATTGAAATAAATGCAGCCACAGTTTGTGTGTGCAGTGCGTGTAAGCCAGCATTCCCATGATAAATGTAAGCTCTTACACTCAAAGAGCGGTTCAGCCCCTGTGCCAGCGTTTCACATGCCTCCTTGAGAGACGCTTGTATCAAGGTCAGTGTGTCTGGTGGCAGCAATCATACGAAGGAATCAAACAATCAGTTTCCGTGAGCTCATGTATCCCCATGCCTCTAGCAAACTTGAAATAATACCCTCACAAATCAATTGCACAGTAGCCTGCTTCCCTGCAGTCGGAGTCAGTGCTTCAGGCAAACATGAAAGCGGAAGCAATCATACTAAGCAGTCACACAGCTAAGTCTCTGTTGAGCTGGATTCTCTTAATACTAAACCAACACTTTAGGCCATTAGTGTAACTACTTAATTAAACTTTCCACCACCTTTTAATTGCTCCCAGCTCTAATATGCCTGCAATAAACTGACAACAGCATGTTGTTTAATCATTCCAGTCTGACAGTTACCTGATTACCTTTGTAATATGAGGGCCCACAATATATAAACAGCCGTGAACAAGAAGTTAATGTTATAATCCTCATGTTTGGCATTGTTTCTGCAAATCTGGGGTGTGGTGTTACAAACACTGATGCTTTTTGCTGCAGTGAAATCAGGAAATACTAACATGGGCAATGCTGTGATCAGCCACTTATTATATGTACACTATGCTAAAGAATAGAGAAGCCACGGTTTCAATCCAGAGAACTAAAGGTGTAGAGAGGCAGAGCAGGGCGACATGCAGCACGCGCCAGCTGGAGTTATACCGTTGACAGTTTCAAATGTTCTCCACATGCTTTGGTAAATGCTGTGTAAATGTGCTTTCCCCATCGCCGAGTTCTGGAGTGTGACACCTGAAAAGATTCTGCAGTGCAGGTGCAGGTGCAAGTTTAAAGTATAAGCATTGCAGCGAGAGGCTCTATAAAAGAGTTGACCCCCTTTTGTTCTGGATCACTTCCATAAAACTATCAGTCTGAACAAACTATGTGTAAATTCAGCTCTGAAAAATCAAGTCAATGCATAAGCCTACCAAAAGGTCAGTAAATATTTTTCTGAGTTCACTGTCTCAGTTGCCAGTTTCAAGTTTTATTTAACACACTATGAGGTTCATTTAGTAAATGATGGTCCCTTTGGAGTATAGCAGATAAAGTGGGTATGCTTTAGGTTGTGGCTACATGATTGACAAGTTAGATCACCACAACACATCATGTCTGGTTAAAGTAAATTTAAAAAAATGAAAAATAAAATTTAAAAAAGCTATTAACAGCCAGTCATGGACCATGGTCTCCTGACCAGTTCCATGAAGCTCTGGGCAAGCCTTGTCAGCGTTTCATGCACATGAGAACTAGCTGTTTCATGCTTGACTCAAATGGACATACTGGACAAATGGCTGAGCCAGACATTTTTGTTTGCTAACACATCCGTGTATTGAGCAGGTTTGGGACAAATGAGAACCTCAGAGGCTAAAAACCAACAAAAAGTGCCAGAAAGTGTGTTTCCTCTGATGGCCACTTGAGGCTAGGTCCAAAGCCAAGTCAGTCCCCACTGACTCCCATGATAAAATGTTAAACTAAGTGGCAAAAAAAAAAAAAAAAGGTTTTAGGTCTTTGTGGATTGTTTTCATAACAACTATATAATAGGTCCATTATTTAAAAGTCAACCATTTGCATACTGGTAAGGCTTACATTTAGGCTTGGTCTCATCTCCATACTTCAAGTCAGTGAACTGAGCCTGTCCACAGTATTTATGCTTTTGGGGTGTTTTAGTGAATTATTAAAGGAATTATCTAACAAATAATTTAGCGTGTTATGTGGTAAACACCATGCAAAACTTTTTTGCTTTGATTTCAGTGAGTGAAATTCTAGACTTTTGTTAGGTTGCTACTTACCAGTAATCAGCAGGTACCCATGTCTATGTGTTGCACCCACACAGTCTTTGGATGCAGCTTCCTAACCAAGCTTGCTAGCGAAGCTTGCTAGCCTTAGCTAATGAATTAGCACTTAACCCTCTTGTGCAGATATGGTCACATCTACCTCCAAAAAACTCAACATGGCAGAGACAAAAGTGGTAATGCTGAGGGGCCAAAATGGGCAGTCCCAAACCAATGAGCGACAGTGGCTACATCCATCTTTTATATACAGGCTGTGGTTTGTGGCCAAAAACTAGTTTGGCTGCACTGTGAATACATTGCATCTCACAGGTTTAAAATTTTAGTTGCTTCTTTACCTGGTTTATTTGTACACATTGAGTTATTTTGCTTGGCAGTGCATGTGAGGCCTGTTGACTTGGTAAGAGAAACGGTTCCAAAAACTCTAAAGAGCCAAAATTAAGCTTTCATCTATCAAGAAATTTATTCCAAGCTGAAGCAGCACCTTTAAGTGCACGCTCTAATAGTAAACACTCCAAAACTCCATGTAGGCCAGTATGTATAATAGTATGAAGCTAAATCCAGCTCGCAAAAGGAATGCAGGCATCTCTGAGGTTATTGATATTCCTGCTGTGACAAAAAAAATTTTTCCTGTAGTCATTTGTCACGTGTTTTATTCATAGATTTGCATTTGTTATGTCTGTCATTTTATTAGGTTTTATTTTAAAACTAATAAACTTTTTTAATGTTTGAATTACAGAATGTGAACTGGTCTGCACAAACCTCATTAACTACAGACTAGTTTGAGTATTTACTCACAAAAATCATTCTCAGAGAAAATTTATAGATACTGTGTTGCAAACTGTATGTCGTCAAAAGATTAAAAATAAGGAGAAATAATTTTGCCTAATCCAAACAAACAATTTGCTGGGGCTGAGTTGTGATATGACCGTTCTTAGCTGTCGCTGTTGCTGCTGCAGATGGAAACATAGCAGTGGTTTTATTCCCAGAGAACTTCCAGTGGGTACATCAGTGGGACATAAAACAAGTATGCGCTAAAATGTTTCCCAGAACTCCCCCGTTCCTGTATGTTTCTATCATCATGGTCGCACTGGTCCCGCCTCAGTTGCAACGGGTCACTGAGCCTAATGAGCTGGATCACATAAACAATTAACGTAATTAAAAAAGAAGGCAGCTGCTGTCACACAAAAACACAATCTCACACACACACAAACATGTTTGTTTGAACCACAATCTGTTCTTAAGGGTGTCCTTACTCTGATTCCATTTACTCCACAATGAATAAGCAGAGGCCACAAGAATGATCTTTTCTTTTCTCACGTCATCTTACTGGGATATTTCATCTCATTCCCTGTCTTACTGGGTTAAATGTGACAACTGATAAAGCTCTCATGCCTTTATGCTAAATATGAAGCTAGTTAAATTAGCTTTCCCCTAAACCCCTTTTAGCACCTGTAAAGCTCTCTAAAACATTATACTATGATTAACTAATCTATCAAAAGTCATTTAAAAGCTTAAATTTGTCTATAGTAATACTGTTTCTAAATTAAAACTACTAAAAGCATATTGTCTAAACCAGTATAATAGTTTTTCAAGCTAAACGTGGTCATGCAGCAGTGAAAATGTGCTAGCAGAGAAGCTGGAAGCTAGCCTTGCTTTGTTCAAAGGTTAAAGATAAAATCTCCGAGCATAACCTTCAAAGAGGACCTATTATTCACCTTGCCAGCTCCAGAATGTTATGCTTGGACTCCATTAGAGTAGCTTTGCATGATTCATGGTTCCAAATTATTCATATTTATCTTATCCAGCCCCTCAGTTAATCCTCTGTTTGAAGCCGATGTGTGTGGCTTCTGTGTTCACAGCCAAATATGTGAGCCTGAGGTGGCAGTCTTAGGGCCCTTTCATACAGAAGGCACTGCACTCTGAAGCTCAGGTCATGGTTTTTGCGTGACAGATGGAAATGCAGAATGACAGAGAACAGGTCCCAATATAACACATGAAGACTGTGAGTGAGTGCAAAAACTGATGTTGTACAGGCAAAGCACAGCAGCCAATCCAAAACAAATTTTGGGCCATTTGCTCAACCAGTGCAGAGCATGCTGTTCTGTATCTGAAAGGGCCCACAGGGATATCTCTGTAGTCCTACAGATACAAGAGTAGACAAGACCCATAACCAATGGGGATATCCTCCCGAGATTAATGAAAATATAAAATAAATCATTACAGCCCCATTTCATAATAGAAAACCCTTCCAAAGACATCTTATGATCCTTCTGAAAAACAATTTTGCCCTAAGTTGGAGGCCTTGTCATAAACTTTTATCCAAATACTTTAAGTCACCCCTGGGTTAGTAAAGATATAATACATATCCATCCATCCATCCATTTTTGTCCGCTTGTCCGGGGCCAGGTCACTTGAGCGGCACCCTAAGCAGAGAAACCGAGACCTCCCTCTCCCCAGCCACCTCCTCCAGCTCATCCAGGGGGACCCCAAGATGTTCCCAGGCCGGCCGAGAGTTATAATCTCTCCAGCGTGTCCTGGGTCTGCCCCGGGGCCTCCTCCCAGTAAGACATGCCCGGAACACCTCACCCAAGAGGTGCCCAGGATGCATCTTAGTCAGATGCTCGAACCACCTCAATTGCTTCCTTTTTATGTGGAGGAGCAGTGGCTCTACTTTGAGCCCCTCCTGAATGTCTGCACTCCTCACCCTATCTCTAAGGGAGAGGGCAGCCACCCTTCGGAGGAAGCTCATTTCTGCTGCTTGTATTCGTGGTCTCATTCTTTCAGTCACTATCCAAAGCTCGCGACCATAGGTGAGGGTAAGGACGTAGATTGACCAGTAAAATCGAGAGCTTCACTTTCATGCTCAGCTCCCTCTTTACCACAACAGACTGGTGCAGCATCTGCATCACTCTCCCGCTCCTTTCTCCCACCACTGGGGACCACCACCCCAGCCTGCCAGTCCAGTGGCACTGCCCCAGATCTCCACATGATGTTGCAGAGGCGTGTCACCCAAGACAGCCCTATAACATCCAGAGCATTCAGGAACTCAGGAGTTGTCCCCCTCGTCCCCGGCCTCTGCTTCCACTACAGAAGGTGTGTCAGTGGGATTCATGAGGTGCTCAAAGTATTCTTCCACCGCCTGACTATAATACATATTCCAGCAAAAAATATATTTTCAATATTAACTATATACAAATAATCAAATCAGTTTTAAGCCTGCTTTAAGAGATTGATATTCTGTGATTGTCTTCAACATTTCTTCAAATAATTTTTGCTAACCACATCCTAGAACAGACACAAAATAATGTCCATGGTAAACAAATTACAGAAAGCAAATACTGCACTCTTATACAATGGTGTATACTACATAATGTCTTTCTATTTATATAATCTATAATAATAAGGCAAATATAATACATATTTACAAGGTATCCACATATTATACTGCGTGTGCACAGGAATATTACTACATAATGCACACATACTATATAATCTGCTTATATTAATGCATTATATATATAACACTTACCAATAATCATCAAGGCAACCTATGCACAAAACATAATGCAACCATGTTGTTTATGTTTGAGCAATAGTTGCTGAGCAGTAGGTATGGCTTTAATATTGCTCAACTGATGATGTCATAGTCTGTACGATTATGACCATGAGTCATTCCTGAGTCATCCCTGGGACCAACAATGTGTCAGCCAATCAGAAGCTCGGCATCACAGGCTAATCAATAAGGCTGCAGCCTAGAACTGATGTTACTATAAACAGACTGAGGGCACAGACAGACGCCCTTAAGGATGGTATGATGACAATATCCTCCCACTTTATTTTGTGCGGGAGGATTAAAAAAACTGTCTGGAAGGCACGAACTGAACCCAAGAAGATTATAAAAAAAACGTATTGCTTG
>JAMQGT020014905.1:0-12790 GCA_024447675.2 Pterophyllum scalare | reverse complement strand
ATAATGCATTGCTGTAATCAGGCCAAAAGGAGCCCCAACTAAGTATCTGAGTGCTGTACATGCTCATACTTTTCATGTTCATACTGTTCAGTTGGCCAACATTTCTAAAAATTCTTTTTTTTGTATTAGGTCTGAAGTAATATTCTAATTTTCTGATATTGAATTTGGGGTTTTCATTAATTGTCAGTTATAATCATCAAAATTAAAAGAAATAAACACACACACACACACACACACACACACATATATATATATGTATATATATATGTGTGTATATATATATATATATATATATATATATATATATATATATATATATATATATATATATAAAATCTCAACGACTGTGTGTAATGAATGAATATATATACAAGTTTCACTGTTTGAATGGAATTACTGAAATAAATCAACTTTTTCATGATATTCTAATTTTATGACCAGCACTTGTATGTATGTACACTGCTCAAAATAAATAAATAAGGGGAACACTTAAACAACACAGTATATAACCCCAAGTAAATCAAACTTCTGTGAAATCAAACTGTCCACTTAGGAAGCAACACTGATTGACAATCAGTTTCACATGCTGTTGTGTAAATGGAATAGACAACAGGTGGAAATTATTGGCAATTAGCAAGACACACTCAATAAAGGAGTGGTTCTGCAGGTGGGGACCACAGACCACTTCTCAGTACCTATGCTTTCTGGCTGATGTTTTGGTCACTTTTGAATGTTGGTGGTGCTTTCACACTCGTGGTAGCATGAGACGGACTCTACAACCCACACAAGTGGCTCAGGTAGTGCAGCTCATCCAGGATGGCACATTAATGTGAGCTGTGGCAAGAAGGTTTGCTGTGTCTGTCAGCGTAGTGTCCAGAGGCTGGAGGCGCTACCAGGAGACAGGCCAGTACACCAGGAGATGTGGAGCAGGCCGTAGGAGGGCAACAACCCAGCAGGAGGACCGCAACCTCTGCCTTTGTGCAAGGAGGAACAGGATGAGCACTGCCAGAGCCCTGCAAAATGACCTCCAGCAGGCCACAAATGTGCATGTGTCTGCACAAACGGTTAGAAACCAACTCCATGAGAATGGTATGAGGGCCTGTCGTCCACAGATGGGGGTTGTACTCACAGCTCAACACTGTGCAGGATGCTTGGCATTTTCCAGAGAACACCAGGATTGGCAAATTCGCCACTGGCGCCCTGTGCTCGTCACAGATGAAAGTGTGAATGTGACAGAGTCTGGAGATGCCGTGGAGAGCGATCAAAAGATGAAAGATGAGCTTCCTTTAAAAAGATGTTTTCCTCAACTGAGATTTCCAATCCAGATCTGTTTTGAGCAGCCACTCCTATGCTCTACAGCCCCCGTACTTCCTGTCTCTCACGTGCACCTCTTCCTTGCTTTCAGCAGAGAGCAAACCTCTGCATCCAGCCAGTGTTTCTGTGGCACGTCTGAGTCCTGGTGATTGTAACATCCCCAACACAGTTGATTATGTGACCATAGACAGCAGATGTATAGTCCTCTAGATCCACCTTTCACTCACATACAGCAGCCTCCCTGAAGACCTGCCAGTCTGTACATTGAAAACAGTCCTGCAGTACAGAGGCAGCATCACTGGGCCACACAGTGATATTCTTCTGTGTTGGTCTAGAGTTTCACAGCAGGAAGTGATAGGCTGGGACCAGCATGATGGAGATGTGGTCAGAGGCTGAGGTGGGGGTGGGGGATGGCTCTGTATGCATCTCATTTGTTGATGTAAACATGGTCCAGTGTGTTATTTCCCCGTGTTGGTATGGTGACATGCTGGTGAAACTTTGGCAGAATGTCTGTCACATTTACGTGGTTAAAGTCCTACCACATAAAATGCTTGTTCTGACGCGAGCTAATGGTGTTGTGTAGCTCTTTCAGTGCCTCGTTAGCCTTAACACCCAGCAGTATGTAAACAGCCATGACAAACACTGCCACTAACTCGTAAGGCAGGAGCTCATCTGTGGCCCTTTTTCCACCGACGGGGTGCCAGTGCCAGTATTTAAGCTGTTCAGCGTTTTGTCCACTGCGGACACACTCGGTGCTCGGCCGAAAATCATGTTCAACTCGGGCCCCACAAGCTAGCTGATCTCGAACCAAGAAGGCGCGACGAAAGCGTCAGAAGGGCTTGACTCTGCCATCTCAACGTAAAGTTTTCATTACATCTCATTACATGAGAAAAGTGATGCTATTTTCACGGCTGTGAATTAGTTTGGGCTCTAAGGTTGAACTTGCTGCTTTGTTTCAGTTCATATCACAGATAAAAGGACGCAAAGTGCGTACTTGTCGTATTGCTCGTAATTGCTGTCTGTGTTTACCTCTGTGCTGCACACAGATGCTGCAGTAGTTTTTTTTTTTTTTTTGGACCATAAAATGTGTTTGCAGCAGAAGAAAGGGGAGCGTACTCTCCGCGTTTGTGCCCTTCAGCTTCAGTGTCCAGAGAGGACCCGCCCACACTCATACCTAAAGGATCAGTTCACAAAGCCTGGTGGAAACGCAGGCTCGTTAAGCGTTTCGCCGGTTCATTGAAACCAACACCAGCACTGGCATGAGCACTGGCACCTCGGCGGTGGAAACGTATCATCAGTCTCTTTACCTCTTGTTTTCATTGCTGTTGTTGTAGCCTGGTTCCCCCATGACCCTTTGATGTCTTTGTTCTTTGTATTGAATTAGCAACCCTTCCTCCAATTTTGGTCACCACCCCACTCTCCCTTGTAGTCTCCTGTATAAATATTGTTCTTGTAGATGGCTCTGGGTTGGTTTAACTACTCAGATCTACCTTCTGTAAACCCACCGTATACAGGTATACTTTAATAAACACACTGTCACAGCAAACTAAAGGAAACCAGGGCCTGGAGTCAGTTTTTTCTTCAACAGTGGCTTTGGAGTAAAAGAGTGTGGGTACTAGGGGTACTGCCTGCCTGCAGTCCAGACCTGTCTCTCATTGAAAATGTGTGGCGCATTATGAATCGCAAAATATGACAACGCAGACCCTGGACTGTTGTGCAACTGAAGTTGTTCATCAAGCAAGAATGGGAAAGAATTCCACCTACAAAGCTTCAACAATTGGCGTCCTCAGTTCCGCAAACGCTTATTGAGTGTTGTTAAAAGCAAAAGTGATGTTACACAGTGGTAAACATGCCCCTGTCCTAACTCTTTTGGAGCGTGTTGAAGGCCTCAAATTCAAAATGAGTGAAAATTTACAAAAAAGCTAAGTTTATCCATTTGAACATTAAATATCTTGTCTTTGTAGTGTATCCAATTGAATATAGGTTGAAAAGCATCTTCAAATCATTGTATTCTGTTTTTATTTATGTTTTTCACAACGTCCCAACTTCGTTGGAATTGGGGTTGTACATGCCATATTAAAATCATATTTTTTTTAAAGAAAACATTTACTTAAATGTAAAAAAATCAGTGCATAATTGCAGGTACTGTAAAGTCAAAACGAGGTACAGCATACAGCCAAAATTGAAGCACAAAATAAGAGTGTTTACTCTGCGCTCTTGGAAGACTTTCTGACATTAAGAGGAAGCAGAAAGAGTTCTGACAGTGTTGAATCTCCTGGATGAGGTTGATTTGGGGTGTGTGTTTAAGTGAATGTGTGTCTATAAAGAGCATGTGGAAGCTATGATGAAGAAAATCGAGCACATCTACATTCTTAGAGTTGAGCTTTGTCCTGTGCTGTGATGCAACATTTCATGCTGCAGAAAACAGACATTCTGATGGTATGCATGTTAAAAATTAATGTTAATAATAATTCAGTGTTCAGCCTAACAAGGAGGATAAAAACTTTTTTCATATTTTTAAATATTAATACAATTTAATTCATTTTTGTTTATATGAATCTAAATCTCATGTTACTAAAGCCTTGAAATAAATATGGTTTCTTACACCCCATGCCCCCCTGTAGACTTGCCCCTGCATGCTGCAGGTATCACTGTGATAGAAAGCAGGATGGCTGCCCTCAGCCTTCAGCAGCTGCCTGATTTAAACAATGTGTCAGACTGAGTTAACAGTTGATCTGCATATTTTATTGTAACTTGGCGCTTTACTGTAGATTTTCTCTATGTGAACAAATGGTGGTGGATGGAGCAGCTACAAAGTTCTCTCTTCTTCAGGTTGGAGCTTGTTGATCAGGTGCTTTGATGAAGGACATCCAGCTGTTTCCCAGTAAAGGTTTAATGGTGATCACAGGAATGAGTGCTGCTGTTCCAGACACTAGAGAACTTTTTCTTTGACTCTGTCTGAGCTCACTGTCTCATCCGTCTCTTTGTGCGTCACCATTTGTGTGTAGACAGATCTGTGCTAATCTATGATGGCATCATTGTCACTGCAGCTGTTGTGTTATCAGTGTTGTTGAGAAAATTGGTGCTGCACAGGCTTAAAGTTGTAATATCTTTTTTTATCTACATGCATGCTTCTAAATATGTTTCTGCAGGTCTATTTTTAGTTGCAAATGTGGGTGAAATGCTCATGCTTGCACAGTGAGCTCTACAGAGATGTTCATTAAATGAAGCATCAAAGCAAAAATATAATTGAGTCATTAGAGTTACTTAATGAATCACTGCAGCCCTGGATGCATTCATCACCTGTGTGCATGTCACACTACTCGCAATGGAAAGGCTCCCAGATTTTGAGACACTGCTAGAGGTAGAACAAAGCACAGAAATGTTTCATATTTTCTAAGGTCTCTCATATATGAAACGTATTTGTGTATACAATTTTTTTTTACTACAAAAGGGATTAAATTAACAGATATTGGGGAACACCCCATTAAAAAAACAAACAAAAATAATAATTCTAAGCCAAATGCGACATGCAACTACACCCATGTAAATTCATAAGAGGCTGTGATTGATCCCACACTGGGTGTCAAGATTGTCAGGGAGTTTGTCTCCATCCCTGAACAAAGAGAAACTGAATATCTTGATGTAGTCAAGAAATACAGCTCTTTAATGAATGTATCCATATATTTTTTTGATGGAATTGTTGGAGAAACACCAACAAAGATTTGTTGGAAAGATCTTACTGTGCAGAATCTAGTTATACTGTGGTGGTTAAAAAAAAAAGAAAAGTCAATTCTCTTTCAATTCTAAGATTTAAGGTGTTGCACAAATATGAAATAAATTGAGGTACACGCAGCCAGGTTGTCTTTGTGAATTTTATTTACCCTTGCAAACAACAATACAGAATTCAGCAGTAGTCTTTGGGTGCTGTTAGCCTATAATATTTATAGAGACAAGTGCTCTCTCTTGGAACACTGTGCAGTAAAAGAGAACTCAAACATCAACATGTGGTATATCTGAAAGATTACACGGAGACAGTTACAATGTGGAGACTTTAACTGAGTAAGATCAACTTGACACAGAAGTAGCAGAGTCTTAATATTTTCCATTACAAATAATGAAAATCATCTGGTCCTTAGCAGGTCTTAAACATAGTTAAATTAAGCCTTAGATGAAGAACAAAAGATGACCTGTTACACAATGTTATTTTTTTTATTTTACAAAAACTAAACCCAAAATGTACACGCTTATGATTTCCATAAGAACTAACAGGGTGTGTAGCAGCCAGGTGCTGATAATCAAATGCACTTGATTACTTGATCACCAGCAAGTGTGACCACCTCTATAAAATTAGAAGTTTGGGCAGCTTGCTGGTCAAGGGCAGATTTATTTGCACATTTAAAACAGAGTTTACCAAAGTGCTTCACAGGCAGCCAATAATAAAACATGGTCTAATATGAAATGGTAAGGCATTCAAGAGACTCTGAGCAACAACTAAAAATAGAGGTGACTGAGCTTTTTTAAGACTAGATCTTGGAATATTGAGGATCATCTCATTCCTTAGTGCTCTGACAGGATTGTGAACATGAATAAGCTCAGACTAATACAGTGGTGTCATTCCATTTAAAATAAATCAATACAATCCTAAAATGAATCCTAAAATTGACAGGAAGCCAGTGAAGTGAAGCTAAAACTGGAGTAATACGTAAACGTTTTCTCGTCCCAGTGAAAAGCCGAGCAGCAGTGTTCTGTACCGGCTGAAGCTGATGAAGAGATGACTGTGGGAAACCTGCATACAAAGAATTATAATAATCTAGTCTTGTCATAATACGATCATGTGTGAGTCTTTCAAAGTTGTTATATGTTAGCACAATGCCAAGGAGGAACGTTATCAGCAATGATCTTAGTGAGGCAATTGTTGCTGTCTATCAGTCTGGGAAGAACAAATTTTCTTCAGGAATAGTTCTCCAGACTTCCTGGAGGACATTCAGAGCTCTTCTTTGGATGTTGGCTGCCTTTTGTTCTGTTTTTTTCTTCTTCTTTTTTTTTTATTGTCAAGCTGGTCCCACACTGCTTCAGTATTGTTGAGATCTTGTCTCCGGGGAGGCAGATCCATGGTGGTGATTTTATTGCAGTGTGTTTTATAATGCAGAGAAAAAAAATGGCAATCAAATTTGGCACCAAATAAAATACCTCAGTCTTTTCTCCCCGTTTCCTTCCTAAGAATGGCTTCTTGACAGCCGCCCTTTCCAATGAGGCTTCAGTGAGCAGTAGAGGATCAGCTGAAGGGTCAGATGCATCTTTCTGGTCCTGTGTCAGGTCTTTACTGGATTTTTCCTTATTTCTTAAAGGCATGGCTTTCAGATACTGTTCATCTGCTTAAAGCCTGCTGCTTCTTTTTGTCCTCTTTGTCCAGTTTCCTTAAATTTTTTAGAACAAACTGCATACCATGTCAAGTTATGCCAAGTTTTCAGCTAATAGTTCATAGGGAATCACTTTGTTGGTGCAAAAATATTATTTTCTGTCTGTCAGACTTTTGTTTTTGACATTTTTATAGATTCAACGAAAGTAATAGGAACAAATTATGCAGCTGGCTGCTAGTACCTAAAGGTGCAATTTACTCCAAGCATACTCCAACGCAAGTGTTGGAGTATGTATGTGAGCAACTAATTCTAATTCATCAGAGAGCAACTTGGGGTTTGGTATCTTGCCCAAGGATACTTTGGCATGCAGCCTGGAGCAGCCAGCAACCTGCTCTACCTCCTGAGGTACAGCCACCCCAAAAAGCAGTATCTCTTAGTGCCATAGAGGTTTAGTTTCATTTCATCTGCTCAAAGGGCACTTTTCCAGTGTGCATAATCTTTCTCCAGGTTACCATTAGCATACGTTAGTTGGGCTTGAAGCTGTCTCTTCTGCAGAAATGCAGTTTTTCTTGGTCTGCAACCTTGCAGTCCATTTTTGTGCAGGGTTCCAGTTATTGTCTTCTTTGAGACTACAGTTCCAGACTTGGCTAAGCCATTCACTGGTGTCTTGGCAGTTATTCTGGGGTTTTTAGATGCATATGTCACTTGTTTTCTTTCTTTGAAATCTTTCACTTCCTAATGCCTCTGCCAGACTTGCTGTACTGTGTGGCTGTCTTTGAATTTCTGGATGATATTTCTCACTCTAGTTCTTGACACCTCGAAACGATTTCAAGAAAAAGTAATTTTTTGCGGGGGGGCAAATAATATCGACCCTTATAATTTTTAGTTTGACTGTTTCAAAGAAAAAATCAACCTATTGTCATAGCCTTGGCATTGGACATCAGTGGCACGACATGCAAGCACGATCATTCTGCAATTGAAACACCAGCGTACTTGATGGCATCAGAGTTGAACTCAGAGTTTTTACTGCCTTGTCACCTTAATTTTACTGTGATTAATATCTACAATGGAAATTGCCCACAATACGCATAATTACTAATAGTTATTTTAAAAAGTCTTTTAAGGACTTTGGCAAAATGTTTGGTTAAAAACAAAAGACCATAAATTAATGAAATTATTTTGTTCATTAATTTTGTTCATGAATTCATTAATTTACATTGGAGTGATCTAAGAAGGTGGTGAAGAACTGTATGTCACTATACTGAAATAAATACTGAATAATTAACTGACCTGTAAACTATATTATAAATCTAGTGGTTCTGACCACGATTTTATTAATCTTAATTATTTATCCCCCTTTTTTGACTGAAATTCCACAACAACTTTAGCATTGGCAATAACTTTACCCCCAGATTCAAAACAGCTGAATGTTTGCAACCGCTCAGCAGTGCTCTCGTTTTTTGTGTTGCCTGCCGAGAGCCAGGGGGACACTTAGGGATCACTTTTCCGTTGTCCGTCCGTCCGTCCGTCCGTCCGTCTGTCATAATTCATGCTTTATTTAAAAACTAGTATATTTAGAAAAAAATTCTATGTTAAAAATTATTTGTTTTGTTAAAAAAAAAGACAGAATTTTAAATTTCAAAGGGGCGCTAATAATTTTGTCCTCATATGTACACTATAAATCTGAGAAATGGCCCGAAAAGTTTGATACAAAAATGTCTGTTTAATAAACCAATATTAGTACATACACAAACTTTAATTCAATCTAAATTCTAATTCTAATGAATGTACTCCTCTTGAACACTGTTCTGTAGAACATGAGCAGAAAAAAAAGAGAATTAGAAAGTAAGATCTATTTGCTGTCAACTACATTGTCGAGACTGACTCTGCCTCATCATCTAAAAAGACAAATGAAAAAGAATCACAACTCACAATATTTTCTATTGTGTGCTCCGACAGATTTTCTGTGTACAGGCTGTGATCAGCTGACCTGTGCTGCAGCAGATTTTTGTGGATGTACACAACTGAATTCAGCAAGATGGAAGCAGCTGTTTCACAAACTGTCCTGGCTGATTTCCTACACTGACAGCATACTGTTCATTCAGTCTTTATACTGACCTTATGCTGTTGAAATGTTGAATTTAGTACATGAAGCTAACTATCGTCAACCTAAATTCAAACTCGTCTCTGCTACACTTGATGTAACCTGTTACTCTGACCATGAACACCACAGCTGCTCTGCACCAGTCCAGCACAGAGTTTTACTGTAAACCACAGTTCACCACAGTACAGCAAACTGACCTGTTTATCCTGCACTAACCTGCAGTATTTTCTTGCAACCTTTGAATAACAGAAATTCAAAGGCCTCAGTTTATTTTGCAGGATGTTTGACAAAATGAAAAATCACATCATATACCGAGGCCACTACAGGTGAGCTTTATGTGAGCTCCTTCCCTTTAAATCTAACCCCTCCTCTTCCTCTTCTGTCCTCTTTCTTTTTCCATCTCTTAGTGAACTTCTCTCTCATTCTGGGAAACAGCAGCCAGACCTTCAGCTAGCAGACACACTGTGTCACAGACTGCACAGTTTGTGTGTTTGCTGATATTTGTTGAGCTGTTAGAAATATTGCATTTGAAATTACCTGCCACAACACTTTACCCTCTTTATGGTTACTGATGCCGCAAGTACCGCAACCACAGCTTATGGATGTGTTCACCAAAAACGCTGTTCTGGATCATTCTGATCCACTTTAACCGCTTAGTGTAAAGCCATAAATAATACATGAATTATATGGTTTTGCCTCTTTCAGCTTTTTATGCGATAAGCCCGGTGATGAATAGGATTGTCTTTTATGTGTTACTGTTACCTTTATTTAGGCTCAAACCGCTTTGATGTTTGAAGGCATGCAGCAGCATCAAATAAAAACTCAAATGTGTTAAACCTAAAGTAACAAGCCTGTTCTGAACATGTAAGGAGTAAAAAGTAGAGATAGTTATGCAAAAATGTAGGGAGTAAAATACAGATACGTCAAGGGATTAACGTTCTGTTTTTTAGACACGTAGAGGAACCCCTTGCCCACTGTCCAGTCCAATTTGGGATTTGATTCAGACCTTACATTATAAAATTTCATGTTTTTGGGTGTTACATTTCCCATGACATTATTTTGCCATCCATTATCCAAATCAGGCCTGGAGCCTTTCCCAGCTGTCATGGCATTATTTATTTATTTTTAAATGGGGCATATCATATATCCTGGCTATTTAGCCACTTTTGCAGTAAAATATTTTTATGCAAGAACCCATTTGATTTATTGGAGACCTTAGAAAATATGGACATTGTGCTTTGTTCTACATCTGTTAGGGGTATTTCACAAATTGAAGTACTTTTTGGTGCTGAAGAAAATAGTTCCTCGTTAACGCTGTCTCCTTTCTCCTCGAGTGTGCAGAACTGCATGTACACAACTGTCACAGCCACTACTTTAAATAGCAGTTAGCGTTATAGAAGGTGAATAGGGCTGCATTAATTGAGTGTAAAATCTTACTGATATAACCAAATTCTGATTGTCAAAAGAGAAGTAGTGACCATTCTGTTTTTTCTGTCCCCCCCCCCGCATTCTCTCTTTAAAGGAGTGATGGAGTGTGTCCCTCGTGGAGCTGAAGGTCAGATGCCTGGCCTTGAGGGGCAGGGCACCCAGTCTATTTCTACCCAGTCCCAGCTGCAGAGCCTGACAAGCAGGATGAAGCATACCGGCAACAGCAGCAGAGGAGTGGAGGTCAGTGGCTCCTCTCCTCTTAAGTGTGAACTCAGTACTTCTGTTGAGGGCAGAGACTCGCTGCAGGAAGCAGTGAACCCACACCAGTATATTGATGATGGCAGCAGCAACTCAAAGTTTGACGTCTTGTGTGACATTGGTAAAACTGGTAATTCGTTGGTTGGGGAGTTTATTGATGAGCCCTCAAATATTGACGTTGAAGGAATAAGTCCGTCTTGTTCGTACTCGATGGCAGCAGTTGAGTTACCATCAACACTTTCCAGTGTAAATGGCTGGAGTCGCTATGGCGCCACATTTCCCTTGTCCCAGCCCTTCACTGACAGCAGGAAAGTGTTCTCTCGAACAGGCAAAGAAAGACTGTTTGTCTGCAGCTACTGTGGCAAGGCTTTTAATCGGCCAAAGAAATTGGAGATCCACCAGCGTGTTCACACAGGAGAGAAGCCTTTCAGCTGCTCCACATGTGGGAAGATGTTCTCAGAGGCTGGGAATCTGAAAAAACACCAGAGAGTCCACACAGGGGAGAAACCATACACCTGTGGGGTGTGTGGCAGGGGATTTGCCTGGATAAGAAATCTGAAAACACACCAACAAAAGAGCCATACTGAAATTTACACTGAAGAGGCCTGGGAACATAAATGAAAATAAAATTGTGCACAGGACTTTGTGAAAGCTTCAATGAAATGAAAGTTAGAGCATTCAGGTTTCCTGTAAATTGATATAGTTCCATGTGAAAAACATGCTAACGGGGTTTAGTTTTTATGGACTCCAGATGCTCTTGCTTAATAGTGGCCATGGTCTCACACTACAGCTGGTAACCGCAATCTTTGTTTTTAACAGAAGAATGAAATTCAAATGCACACCAGTTACAGTGATACTGCTCTACTAGTCCTCCAACATTATATTCAAGATTAGAATCAGGATAATATGTTAGCCATTCCAAGAAAACTTGAAAGGACAGTGAAACTGAGTGCTGTTTGTTTCCACATCTTTTGTGTGTTTCCTGTAAAAGTAGGTAGCTTGGGTGGCTGCCACCCTCCCCTCCCAAAAAGCCTAGTCTGCTCTGATTGGTCAGCTCCAGTGGTCTATATAGACCTCACCCGTGAATTCTCACCAGCGCTGCCTGTTTTGTAACTGGAGAAGAATTAAAGTATAAAAAGTATTTCATTAGAAGCAGATTTAATATATGCCTATCAGTGCAGCAGTTTTCTGTATGCCACATCCTGTCATATAGCTGATGTACAGCATATGATATATATGTATAAAAACACTTCCACATGGAATTTTATTTAGTAATAGCTTTATAATACATAATAGTTACAGAGAGAGATGTTTGAAATATTTTCAAGTAGACAAAGCTGAATTAAAATGGTTGAATTTCCATCTCTTGTCATAGAACCAAATTACTACATTGACTCAACTAGGCTGTAATGATTATGATAACTTTCTCTAACAGTATCAGCTCCAAACACATTGGTTCCTGTTGAAGATGTAAATCTTTATAGTCTGTCCACAGGCTCAGTAACTTCCAAAAATAGTTAAGCATTGTACTTTTTATTACTGTTACTTAGGCTGAAATAGTTTATTTGTTGGGGACTACTTTCTGCAGTAGATTAATCTGTATTTGGTGCTTTGGCAAGTTATTCAGGCAGCAGGTTAATGTATATGTAACTATACCAGGAAAAAGAAAACTGCAGTATGTTCATGGTAATGAAAGAGTATGTCAGCCAGTACAACAATGTGACTCCCTGGTGGGTTTCTATTAGCTGTTAGATAATAATGAAAGACAATAATTGCGCTCTGTGGCACAGGGGAATAAGATATATCAGAAGACATTTAGGAATTGGGTCTCTGTTAAATTGCTCACACAAATAAACTGTGCTGTTGGTCATGCCTACTCTTCTATCAGTATGCAATGACTATGCATCAAAGGTTTGTGGTCCATAAAAGCATATGGCTGGCATCTGAACCACTACACTCATGTTGTTACATTAAAATGTATACGGTCACATTTTTAGACTGGATGAGAATGTGGTGTTTAGTTCTTTATACTTATTTATATACTGTGTTAATTGTAGAAACCCGCAATCTTTTTATCCCTAATTGGTAGTAGATGATGTTCAGTGTTAAACACTGTTGGGTTGGAATTTATTAGGATTGCCCTTGTTTGAACTGAGGAGTATTCATTACTTACTGAGTTTACACTTATATGTAGCTTATATTAGCGTGACAGTATTGTTAAAGAGTGGAATTTTCATTTTGATAGGTTTATAGCTGAACATTTCACACTTTGCATGTATAATTTCATTAATGGAATAAAATATCCTTCTTTACCTCAAATGTG
>JAMQGT020014904.1:0-10895 GCA_024447675.2 Pterophyllum scalare | reverse complement strand
CCCTTAGCAGCAACAACTGCAACCAAGCGTTTGCGATAACTTGCAATGAGGCTTTTACAGCGTTCTGGAGGAATTTTGGCCCACTCATCTTTGCAGAATTGTCCTAATTCAGTTACATTAGAGGGTTTTCGAGCATGAACGGCCTTTTTAAGGTCATACCACAACATCTCAATAGGATTCAGGTCAGGACTTTGGCTAGGCCACTCCAAAGTCTTCATTTTGTTTTTCTTCAGCCATTCAGTGGTGGACTTGCTGGTGTGTTTAGGATCATTGTCCTGCTGCAGAACCCAAGTTCGTTTCAGCTCGAGTACACGAACAGATGGTCGGACATTCTCCTTCAGGATCTCTTGGTAGACAGCAGAATTCATAGTTCCATTTATCACAGCAAGTCTTCCAGGTCCTGACGCAGCAAAACAGCCCCAGACCATCACACTACCACCACCATATTTTACTGTTGGTATAA
The DNA here is from genome assembly GCA_024447675.2 of Pterophyllum scalare. Classification (NCBI taxonomy): domain Eukaryota; kingdom Metazoa; phylum Chordata; class Actinopteri; order Cichliformes; family Cichlidae; genus Pterophyllum; species Pterophyllum scalare. The sequence goes on along the minus strand of JAMQGT020014904.1, from coordinate 10,432 downwards.
TGTTCTTTTTCTGAAATGCAGTGTTCCTTTTACGCCACATGTAATGGGACACACACCTTCCAAAGAGTTCCACTTTTGTCTCATCGGTCCACAGAATGTTTTCCCAAAAGTCTTGGGGATCATCAAGATGTGTTTTGGAAAAATAGAGACGAGCTTTAATGTTCTTTTTGCTCAGCAGTGGTTTTCTCCTTGGAACTCTGCCATGCAGGCCATTTTTGCCCAGTCTTTTTCTGATGGTGGAGGCATGAACGCTGACCTTAACTGAGGCAAGTGAGGCCTGCAGTTCTTTGGACGTTGTTGTGGGGTCTTTTGTGACCTCTTGGATGAGTCGTCGCTGCGCTCTTGGGGTAATTTTGGGCGGCCGGCCACTCCTGGGAAGGTTCACCACTGTTCCATGTCTTCGCCATTTGTGGATAATGGCTCTCACTGTGGTTCGCTGGATTCCCAAAGCTTTGGAAATGGCTTTATAACCCTTTCCAGACTGATATATCTCAGTTACTTTCTTTCTCAATTGTTCCTGAATTTCTTTGGATCTCGGCATGATGTGTAGCTTTTAAGGATCTTCTGGTGGACCTTACTGTGTCAGGCAGCTCCTATTTAAGTGATGTCTTGATTGAGAACAGGTGTGGCAATAATCAGGCCTGGGTGTGGCTAGAGAAATTGAACTCAGGTGTGAAAAACCACAGTTATAGTATGTTTTAACAAGGGGGGCAATCACTTTTTCACACAGGGCCATGATGGTTTGGATTTTTTTTCACCTTTAATAATAAACACCTTCATTTACAAATTGCATTTTGTGTTTACTTGTGTTGTCCTTGACTATTGTTTAAATTGGTTTGATGTTCCGAAACACTTAAGTGTGACAAACATGCAAAAAAACAGGAAATGAGGAAGGGGGCAAACACTTTTTCACACCACTGTATTTGAGCGCACATGTATAATTTTGACTCCATGTGGATTAGAGAAAATCCAAAATATACTCAAACATGCTGGGAAATGAACAGTTCAAAGAAATCATTCAAAGTTCCAAACTATCATGACATCCATGCCTATTGATGAGTGTATGGAAACTTCTGACCACTGTACCAACTGTACATACATGCTTATTGGAACATGGCCCTGATATTGATATATATTTCAAAATTAATCCAGTATACCTTGGGTACTAAATAGAACTTTTAATACTTATAATTAATGATAGCAGTATAAGTTTTGCCAACATGTGTTTGATTGCTCTTTTAATAATGGCCAGAGTGCAGGCTCCTGTGGGACTACGTGTATCAGTTGCTTTGTGATGATCGTTACCAAGAATACATTCGATGGGAAGACCCAGACAGCCTGGTTTTCAGGGTGGTCGACCCCAATGGATTGGCACGTCTCTGGGGAAACCACAAGGTGAGTTCCCAGGTCTCTCTGTCTCATCCAACAGGAAAAAATTAACACACAGATGGAGAGAGAAAAACAGCACAAGCAGGGGACATGGGAGGCTACCGAATCATAACCTTAATGATGCAATCTCTTTTTACAGAACAGAGAAAATATGACGTACGAGAAAATGTCCCGTGCTTTGCGGCATTACTACAAACTCAACATTATCAAGAAAGAAAGAGGACAAAAACTTCTTTTCAGGTCTCTGCTCCTTTCGTTGTCATTCACTTTCTCTGCAACATGTAATCACATCACTGTTTCCTGTTCACTGGCTCCATTCAGGTTTCTGAAACTCCCACAAGATATCAGGAAACAGCAGGTGGAGGCTCCCAGCTCCCTGGAACACACGCCACCTCATGATAGCGACTTCCCAGACGCCAGTCCTACACGTGAGTTCACCGAAGACCGTTTTGAGGTTTCCCCCGATCCGGCGTCTCCACAGCCTCCTCCAGCCGGTGCTCCAGTGAGATAGAATAAAATTGTGGGCCACCTATACAACACAGCTCTAACAGAATAAAACAGGGGATTGAGATATATTTATCCTGCACTTTGAACTTGCAAACTGCAGGGAGAAATGGCCATGCGTGTACAGTCTGAAGAAAACACAATTAGCTGTATTGTTTACTGTGAAATTGCTTTTCGTTTTTCTATGAATCAATGTGTGTATAACTGATCTGGATAAACACTAATGTTAAGGATGAGGAAAACTGTGAAATTAATCACAGAAATATTCAACCAGCCAAAAAAACAATCATCAGAACTTTAATTTATCCGCCAGTAAAATTACAGTACAGACTTATCTTCACAAACTTTGCAGGTTTTGCAGCTATCAGGTGGAAATGACTGCAGCTTAATAGTTTATTAACAGATTTAAAAAACTTTATTAACAGATTGCTGAGGATAAATAATTGCTTGTGTTCAAAGCATTCTTCTTTTTGTTGAAATGTTTGTTGAAAGTTGAAATTTTGAGATAACTTAAATTTTTTTTGGCTTAACTCCACCTGGCAATATTTTATTTTAAATTTCTTTCAATGGCAGAAACGAGCTTTTTCTACCTGAAGGTCAGGTATTTGGTGCTTTGTTTATTTTATTTTTGTGCTGTTCTTTGTTTGTTTGAAATTTGGCATTGAACCTGTTTGCTTTTGGCTTTGGAAAATAAATTTTTTGTGTAGCACAGAAAAACAGGACTAATTGTACTTTTTTTCATGAATATGGGACTCCTCCGAAGTTGATTATTTGTTTATGTTGAATGTTGCAGTATTCAAAGGCTTTCTTAGATCATACATGATTATACATACTGCCACTATGGGACAAACAATTACAAAGACAAAGTACAGTTCTTAAACATTTGCAGTACTCACACTTGACTGTTGAACTGTCAAAATTTAACCAGCAGGAGGTGCTGTAGTTAATCTAATATCATTTAAAATGAAATGATTCAAATACTCATATTTTCTAATAACTAACTTGAGACCTTAGAGTGATTTAGTTGGCTGTCTAATACTCAGTCTTAAGAAAAAAATAAACAAAAAGCCACTGAAACTGTTTTAAGATATGCAGACTGGATGAGCCATGGTAGATTTACTCTTCAGAACCTGGGATGCTCACCTTTCACTACATCCATTTTTGACAATGCAGTTTTTACAGTTATGGGCCAAAAAGCATTTTGACCTTCTAGGTATAACAACTCAGTTCAGTTGCAATAGAATTTATAAATTGGAGATGTGAAGATTTGGGTGTTTCACAGGCTTTTCTCAAAAGGGACTTTACACATCCATCTCCACTTTTGTCAGTTTGGCATAGACAGATGGCAACATAAGTTCATTTTAGACTATTCAGCTAGCTGGCATGGTTCGAGCAGAATAACTCAAGTTACACCGTGGTTTTCCTTTAACATCTTTAATGTCTGTGTAGGCTATGTATAATATACAGAATATACAGAATGAAAAGAAACTCCATATTCATTAAGTGATAAGTTCTCACTTCTTTTAGTGGTATAATACATAGTAAAAAAAGAAGAAGCTTAAAGCCAACTTTAAGTTGGCAGGCAAACTCTCACCTCAGATGACTCAATAAACTTAAGATGCCAAGTTAGAAAAGCTAGTTTATTGTTAGTAAACAATACTTAATGACGTAGTACAAAAGTCACACCAATTTAATTTAATTTCTTAGAAAGGCAAGAGTAGCCTACATCTAGACAATAGTAACATTATGTGTCAGGCATCAGAGACTTCATGTGATTCCCGTGTCCAACAGGATACACTGCATGACAGAAACACCAGGCAGAAGTCATTAATTGCCGCAGGAGCCTGGGTCATAGTGACCCAGGGCAAGCTAACCTTTGTATAATACTGATAAACAGAAGAATGCACCACAGAAGTGTTTTATTTTCATCAGCTGGTAGCTTTGCGCACTGCCACACTCTATCAGTTTATTTACAGTCAGTCAAAACCTACTCTTATCTGGTTTACAGTGTTTTTGATTCAGAGAATCTGTGTGTGTGTGGTTTTGTCTCTCTCTCTCTCTCTCTCTCTCTCTCTCTCTCTCTCACACACACACACACACACACACGTATATCAATGGCAACCATGACTCTACACAACGTCCCCACATTGCCAGTACTAATTTAACCCTTGATCACATGGGCATGACCAATGTGGTATGGCTAATTATGATGCATTTAAAAACACTGATTGTAAAACCCTCTCCCAAGATCTCACTGGATAGTTCATCTAGGCTTGCTTTGGCTTGGTGTCCCTGTTAAAAGAATTTTTCACCATCTATTATATTTGAACAGATCATTGAAAACCTTAGAAAATGACCCCCGGTGTTTCCAGTTGTCAGTACACTGAAGGCCCTCGGTCAATCTCCTTCTCTGGATCAGGCTTCTTGGCCACCTACCAGTTAGGGGTTGCAGAGTGCTTCCGACATTATGCACCGTGGATACTGCTCTCTGCGCCTTGCGTCCTTGGTTCATCTGCTGGATCTCTGGTAGCAGCTGCTGTGGTTTGTGAAATGAATCTAAGTAAGTGACTTTTGTCCTGCAATTGCTTCTGTTGAATATAATTATTATGTATGACCCAAATCCTCTAATTTACAGTTACCATTCGGGATGAGATGATTAATTTTGCCAAGCAAGTGAAGACTTTTACCCTTGGACCCTTTAACCCCTCAATCAATGTTTTTCATTGGTTGGAGTGTATTTTACGCAAGTATCTTCCATCTAATGCGCACCAACTGGCCAGTGGTCGTCTTGCTGTTAACATGACCCGTCTGATAGATGGCGAACAAGTTGTCATGTCTGAGTTTGAATCCAAAGAAGATGTAGTACAGGTACGTTTGCTGTACTGTTTTTAAAACTCAACTAGAATTAAGAGCGCGTAATAAAATACTACATAAAGCATGCTGTTGTGTTGTGTTCAGGCACTACTTTGTAGCTGTTTTGTGCCTGGGTACTGCGGTTTTGTACCTCCATCGTTCAAAGGAGTAGTGAGTATTTCATGGCCTCACAAATTCACTTCAGGCACCTTGTAAAGCCTATTTTATGAAATACTTAAACCTCTGTTACAGATCTATTTGGATGGTGGTTTAAGTGGCATGCAGCCTATAGCGCCTGGATCCTCCAGTCTCACACTGACGGTATGTCCATTCTCTGGAGAGAGTGACATCTGCCCTGCCGACAGACCTTGTACATTGGACATGGTAGTGAGTGGTGCCATTCTCAAGGGCAACTTGGCTAACAGCTTCAGGTTCATCAATGCCCTTTACCCAGTGGCTTTGGAGGTCAGACCCCAACTGTATCTTGTCATATCCTATACTGTCCATATATCTTGATCTGTTGTCTCACTCTATTATGGTGTAAAAATAGCAGCGTACATTTAACATTTTGTAGAAATGTGGCACAGGAAATTAATCTTGAACTAGGCCAGCAAATATTTGTGATCCCATAGGATCCCATCGAAAGAGTATTTGTACTGCCTAATATGATGTTATATAATAACTAACAGAAATATTTGTCAGTCTGAATGTTAAAGGTCAGCAGATGATAATGAGGGAGTCTTCAATGGGCTGATCCTTTCCTTCTCACCCACTGAACCATTACTATGCTCTGAATTTGGACACAGTTAGATTTATGTTTTTCTCTCTTCAGACTCTGGAGCAAGCCTTTCACAGTGGTTACAAAGATGCTGTTCACTACCTTGTCAGAAGTGGTGAGTGAGTTGCAGAGTTAAAAAACAAACAAAAAACCCCCCACAACTTTGTTTTTGTTATGTGTAGACTAAACTTAATCTGACCTAAATTACTCTTTCATTTCTTTCCTTTATTTTCAAAAGAATCCCAAGGGCAACTTAGCATTAACCAAAATAATGTATGGATTCATCTGAAGACCATGGAAGATGAAGAAGAGAAGAAGAAGTTGGAAAATGGGACCGTCAAACTGACATCGTTTATAGACAACGGACTCATTCAGACGGGCAACTCTACTGCGCAGGAAGCTGCACGATATCCTCCTTTCCATTTTAGTACAGTGAAAAATGGTATGTTTTAAACACGCTCACAACACCCCATTTAAGAAATCGAACCAAAAACATTCATATTGTTCCACTTAAACTTTGCAAAACTATGTTTGTTCACTTCTGCATTTCAGTTTTGATGGGCAACGTGATGACTTATTTGAACCTATTTGGACTCCCTGCTAGAATTTTGTCCTATTTGCTCCTACCTCTCATGCTGTCTTATTATGCATTGTTGCAGAACACGGACAGGTAACGAATACACTAAACACAACACAGACAAACCAGCAGAAAAGCTGCTGAGTGTGCTCTTTGTTTGATAAACAAAGATGAAAGGAGAAAGAAAAAAAGCTTCATATTTTCATTATTTACCATAAAATTTCTGAGATGGTGTAATCATCATGAGACTGCTGGAGAATTCCAGGAAACTGCTTTTCCTAGCTAAGAAATTGATGGTCACATTATTCTGCACTTCTTCTTTTTTTTTTTTTTGCTGTGATGCAATATGGTAATTTTACTCTTATACCTTTTAGAATTAATGATAGCAGTGCAGTAGTAGTGCTTTCCATTGTTTACCATTATGCAGCGCTACACTAGCTGCAGTCTGCAGCTTTTTATTTAGCTTCTTACTTTTTAGAATGATTGATTTCAGCTCACCTAACATGCTGCAAGGAAACAAATGAGCTCACCCCAAATTGTCACACTATTACTTTAACACAGATCCAGCTACAACACGTCCTGAATAAATACACCACGATAACCCACTTTGCTTTCACAGGTCTCTTAATTTTCATATATATTTAAGTTAGGATTGTTATATGTAAAAGAAAGTACACCCTCTTATGATAAAAAAAAAAATCATCTAGTCCTTAAAAGGTTCTATAATTAGGTAAATACAACCTCAGATGAACAACAACACATGACATATTACACTGTGTCATTATTTACTATGTAAAACCTTAGAACTGAAAGACGGTCTATTTTCTTTTTCACATGACTGCACTTGTGATTTGTTATTTACCTTTTAGTTACAGTAACATTTGTTAGCAATAAGAAAGGCAATTGCAGTTTGATATGTGGTGTGTTTCACTGTGACCTCTCTATTTCCACCAGACTGGAGTTGTTGGTGAAGCAGGCGCCTGAGTTTTTCTTTTGGACTTGGCACAGTCTGAGAAACGTGGCCCTTTTCATTTTCAACATAATTTTCTGTACCCTCAAGAAGAACATAAAAACAAGGTAACATGGCATCTCTTAACTAAATTATTACTCTGGAAAACCTGTTTATACATACAGGATCTATATTTACTTATTTTACTTATTTATTATGTGTTTTAGGGTCATACCCGCCATCCTGGTGCAGTGGCAGAAAACCTGGGAATAGTTTGAGACATCACGAGGGCCGAGGCACCCATAACATTGCAATTAGCTTTCATCACATTCAGAGAATGCCAGCTGTGAGAGCCTGCAAAAACCATGTCAGGTTTACCAGAAACCAAAATTACAGTTTATGTCAAATGCTGACCAAGCAAAAAATGTAAACAAGTGAAGTTTATTGTTTGCATTGCTGCTCACATATATTTTGTGAAGCGAAGTCTGTTTGAGTGCTGTCTCCATTTAACATGCTTTAAAATCTTGGAGGTTGAGTTTAGAGGCTTATATTTTATGAAAGCTAAGTAAAAATATCTATGTTTTCACACTTTTGATCCTGCTTTGCTGAAGTAGTGGAGTGAAGACCTTCACCAAGGTGGCCTAGTTATGTCCTTATGGGTTCCTTAACACGCGACATTGTGCCGGGCATGTTGTAGAACTCTTTAAAGAATAGTTATGAAGCTAACCAGTCAAATACAAACCTGAAGGTGTTTAATCTGAGGGTGGTATAATATAAAAAGTAATTGAAAGCTGGTAATTAGGCCTTCAAAATCACTTCAATTTGCTTGGACAACAATGTAACTACAGTCTTTAAAGTACAATTAAAAAACTTCAACACTGATTAATCTTCAAAATATTCATCAAATATTTTCTAGTCTGGAGTAATTTTTACCAATTTTTTTTTTTTTTTTTTACCCAAGTACAAAAAGTGATAGAAGTGTGGATGCCAGTGAATCATCAGCTGACATGAAAAGCAAATATCATGAATGCTTCCATTTTCTACTTTTTTGGAGCTAAAAATTTGGAACATCTCTGACAAAAACCCTCTCGGTTAACAGTGTAGCTAGAGGGTGTTTACCTGGTGAGCGCTGGTCCTGTGATGAGCTTTTTCAAAACTGGACTCTTTCATTCCTCACCCTTTTCCATGTAAACGTTACCTCACTATCATTATACACTGATTTGGTGGTACGCCTCAGTTGCCTCTGGCATGTTTTCATTCTGAGATCTGGCTGCGCAAAGATCCAAGGATTCTAGGAAAGACACAAATACTAACGTGTGATATGGCAAGTTTGATGTAAAAGGAGTAGAAAACTTTGACTTTCTAAAGCTTATTTGCCATGTATCAAGTGGGGGTGGTGTGTATGTGTGTTTGTGTGTGTGTGTTGGGGGGGGGTAAATTTTTGCAGTTAATAGCGCCTAACTTCCAGGCTGTGCTTGCTGCTAATGTTTGATTCAAGAAACACGTAGCTACGTATTAGGCTATATCCAGTGTTGTAGCTTCAAGTCTTTCAGCAAACATCTTTATCTCTGTATCTCAGTTTGCCTAGGCATGAAGGATCAGGGGAACTATTTTATAAAGTTTTCTATATATTCACATAAAACAAATCAGTGATCAATTTAATTGATATGTTGATGTTCATGAGATCACAAGGTTGGAGAAGAGTAAAGTTGGGTTGACTGGAAGATTAATAGGCAAAAAATCTCAATCTTTCATGCAAACCAAGCCTATAGAGTTTAAAAAAAAGTTTTTCTTTGAACTTCTTGATGTTTGATTATTGCAATTCAACTTAGTACATTTCCTGTAAAATGCTTTTCTGCTTATTGAAATGTAATATATTGGGATTAAAATAAAATATATTTTTTTGAAAACAATATCTTGTTTGGAAATGTGATTATATGCAAAACTACAAAAATCCACCAGTATTCAGAATCATGTCAGACAGCATAGAGCTTACAGAAAATTGCTGAAGAGAAAAAACACGTCAAAGATGTCTAGACAGGCTTAAACCAGGGGTGTGGTCTTTCACTGTCAGTACCCGGATAACTTAAGTACATCGCATCCTCGGCTGCCCAACTAATCCACCTTTCACACTCCTGTCTGAATGGTAACGTGTTGACACAGAGTGGGAACAGATGATTTTGATCTCTCTGTCCTTTTTTATACAGATGGCCTGTTACCTGCAGAGAGATCCTCTTATATAATGAGTGTGGATGGATGATACGGATAACACACACATCTGGTGTTGTTCTACATCAGTCACTGATCCAGCCAGTCAGTTGGTTTTGTAAAGAAACAGCAGAAGCACACATAGAGACATGATAGTGTCTGTATAACTGAAAAATATGTAGAGGTTCATAGATTTAGATGTGTGCAATTATTCGTATGCTTGCATGTCTTTTGTCCTGTCTCTCTCCCCCTCACCCCCAACTGGTTGCAGCAGATAGCTGTCCCTCCCTGAGCCTGGTTCTGCCAACGGTTTCTTCCTGTTAAAAGGGAGTTTTCCATTCCCACTGTCGCCAAGTGCTTGCTCGTAGGGGGAAGTTTTGATTGTTGGGGTTTTCTCTGTATTGTTATAGGGTCTTTACTTTACAATATAAAGTGCATTGAGGCGACTGTTTGTTGTGATTTGGCGCCATATAAATAAAATTGAATTTAATAGAATTATTCTACACTGCTAATTTAAAAAAAACAAAACATGCTAAAACTCATCCCATCTCCTTCCTTATGGGTCAGGGAAACTTAGTATTTCTTTTACCAGGAGAAAAAAAAACATTCAAAGATTCAGCAGTAGTTGAACTCAGACAAAGAACCTGCATGCTACTTACAGTTAAGACTAGAGTTTATGTATGATGAACGGTGGCAGACTTGAATTAGTCTCTTTTTTTGTGGGTGGAAATGTTTTTCAGTTTCTGGAAGTATGTGGCAGTATGCTATGTGTAAAGATGAGGATAAGGGTTGTAAATACATAAGTTGTTTTTGTGATTGTGTAACTTTAATTTAAATTAAAAATTTGAAATCATTAAAGGGTTGGTTAAAGTTTAAAGATCTCCTCTACTGTCTCAAACGCAGTAGTTCTCAAAATGCAGCCTGCAGACCTATTTTTTTTTATGAGGAACAGGGAAAGAAAGCACTGTTGTACATTTCTTTCATCCACACCTCATGCCAAACTAGCTGATAAAGTAGTGCAGAATGAGAACAGGATATGATATATAGTAATGTAACTGCATTCTCAATAAAACGGAAGAATTCAATTAAATTAAATTTTATTCATATAGTGCCAAATCACAACAGTTGCCTCAAGGTGCTTTATATTGTGAGGTAAAGACCCCAGTCCCTGTTC
>JAMQGT020014903.1:0-20401 GCA_024447675.2 Pterophyllum scalare | reverse complement strand
ACTGTACAGACATACACTGAAGTTCATATTGCATCTATTGTTAACTACATTAATGAGAGGCAGCATTTGGCTCTGATTATGAAAACTGCATTACCAAATGGACACTGTTACTTCATATTTCAGTCAAGTGATTTAGAAGCTCAAGCAGAAGGGATAGGGTTATTTTAAAAAATCTGTTATTTGGATAATAGTTGTTTGATCATTATAAATAATGCATAGACCACTGTGCAACCCTTCACACAGACACAAACACCTGCTAATTAGACCCAAGTAACCATTAAAAAATAATTTTCACTCACCAAAAGTGGAGCACAGGTCTATGGTGGGCTGTACTGAACTTGTACAGTTAACCATATAGCGAGGCATATAATTTTTCAGATAACTGCATTGAAAAATGCTCCAAAAGGCACAGCCACCACCAACACAGTTGAGAGGTTCAGTTCAATGATTCATATTAACTGAGGTGATGCTTAGCAGACAGTTATTGGCTAAAGCTGCTTTAGCTGTCACTGAGAGTAGCCACATCTTTAATAAAGTTAGCTTTAATACAATTTAGAGGAGTAAGAAATAAACAGAGGTCGGAAGTGAAATTCTACTTAAGCAGAATTTTCAGGTATCTGTACTTTACTTGAGTATTTACTTTTCTGACAATTTTTTATTTTAACTCCCTAAATTTTTTACAAAAGTATCTCTAATTTCTACTCCTGACTTTTTCAAAACAGGTTTGTTGCTCTAAGTTCAAGAATTTGAGGGGAGTTATTATTTCCTGCCACTCCATACCTTTGGGACATCAAACTTATTTGAACCAAAATGAAATATTAATACATAAGACAATCCTGTAGGTGTATGCATCACCAGGGCTTATTGAAAGTGGCAAAATAAAACCGATATAATTTATGCATCATTTATAGCGCTATGCTGAGGGGTTAGTTAAAGTGGGCTGGGATGATCAGGAATGCTGCTTTTGGTGCAGATGTCCACAAGCATCTAGTTAGTGCTACAGAAGAGGAGTGAGCATAGAGTCAGTAATGTTTTGTGGCAGGTCATTCCAAATCCAACTTTTCAAACAGCAAAATATCTGAAACAGCAAAATATCTTATATTTGATCAAATACAAATAAACATGCAAACTGTGCAGTTTCTCACGCACTGTCTGTGAGCTAAATGTACATTTGCTGTATTTCCCAGTGAGAGACAAGAATGAGAGATAACATCACTCAGAGATGGAGAAAAATTTATGAAACAGAGGACAGGAGAAGACACTAAGAAACTGGAAATTTAAAGCTTACGTGTAATGCCCTCATTTTTTAGTGTGAAGTTGTGTTTTGTTTTGTTTCTGTTTGTTTTTTTAGATTGTGAAACATCTTGCAAAATGAATTGAGGTATACAAACTTTATGATATTCAAAGGTCGCGTGAAAATACTAGCCATTTTAGTGCATGCTGCACTAGTTAGTTTGCCGTACTGTGGTGATGCTGGACTGGTGCAGAGAAGCTCTGATGTTCTTGGTCAGTGCTAGGTTACATCAAGTTTAGCAGAGATTAATTTGAATTTAAGCTGCAGGTGCTGAATTTCACCTTTACATCAACTTTATACTGTCTTTTATAAAAACAGTATAACCAGTATACTGTCAGTATAGGGGACGGAAACCAGCCAAGATAGTAACATCAGCTTTTATTGTGATGAACCGAGTTGTTTAAATCCACAAAAAGCAGTAAACCTCAGAGCAGCAATAGCAGAGGTCAGGCGACCACAGCCTGTACACAAAGAAAATCTGTTGGAGCTCTCAGTAGAAATTAGTATGACTTGTGATTGTTTTTTTTTCTCCATGTTTCAACACTACAACTGATTATGTTATCATTTTTCTGTCTCGGTGTGGAAGCAAAGTCTATAATGTAGGCAACAACAAATGGATTTAGATTTTCTATAATTATCTTTGTTTTTCTCTGCTTGTATTCTAGATAGCAAATGTTCAAGCTGTGGAATTTCATCAGTATTAAGTTGAAATAAAGTTTGTATTTCTATGTACTAATATTATTTTATTACTATATTAAAATAGAACAAGATTCCATTTCCTTCTAAAAATTCCTTCCTTTCCATTACCGTCTAAAAATAGCTGGTGGAAATGTTCTCCAAAAAAGCTACCTTTAACTTTGATACATTGAGTACATTTCGGAGCCTGTACTTTATCACTTTTGCTTGAGTAAAGAAGTTGAGTATTTTTTTTAATACAAATATCTGTACTTCTGCTTAAGTGAAGAACATTTGTACTTTTTCCACCTTTGTTAATTAAACTTTGCAAACAAGTACGGTAGTTATAGGAAGGGAAATTAGCTATTTACTATGACATTTTTCTTAAAATGACTCATTTCACATTTTGAACATTTGATATGTTTTCTATGTTCTATTGTAAGTAAAATGTGGGTGTATGAGATTCGCAAAATATTGCATCCTGTTTTGATTTTCATCACAGCACCCCAATGTTTTTGGAATTGAGGTTGAAGATTCTGAGAACATTCACTATATTGCTCAAAGTATTCACTCACCCATACAAATTATTGAATTCAAGTGATCCAATCAATTCCACGGCCACATGTTTCATATCAGTGTCTATAAACCCAAGAATATAGGCACGCAGACTGCCTCTACAAGCATTTGTGAAAGAATGAGTTGCTCCGAGGAGCTCAGTGAATTCCAGTGTGGTACCGTGATAGGAATCCACCTGTGCACAAGTCCAGTCATGAAATTTCACTAAATATTCCACAAACAACTGTTAGTGGTATTATAACAAAGTGGAAGTGATTGGGAATGACAGAAACTCAGCCATGAAGTGGTAGGCCACATAAAATGACAATGCATGATTAGCTGATGCTGAGGCACATAGTGCACAGAGGTCTCCAACCTTCTGCAGAGTCAATCGCTACAGACCTCAAAACTTTGTGTAGCCTTCAGATTAGCTTAAGAACAGTGCGTAGATAGCTTCATGGAATGGGTTTCCATGGCCTGCACAATCCTGACCTCAACTCGATAGAACACCTTCGGGATAAATTAGAGTGGAGACTGCGAGCCAGGACTTCTTGTCCAACATCAGTGTCTGACCTCACAAATGTGCTTCTGGAAGAATGGCCAAAAATTCCCATAAACACACTCCTAAACCTTGTGGAAAGCCTTCCCAGAAGAGTTGAAGCTGTTATAGCTGCAAAGGGTGGACCGACATCATAATAAACCCTATGGATTAAGAATGGGATGTCACTCAAGTTCATATGTGTGTGAAGGCAGACGAGTGAATACTTTTGGCAATGCAGTGTATCATTTGTAAGGAGTTCAATCTCTATTTCCTGTACGAGAGAAATAGAAATGTGAAATTGGAATATGTGAGTCTGGGAGCATTATGTTTTTTTCTGTGTCTACATCTGTGTGTGGTATGTGTGTGTGTGTGTGTGTGTGTGTGTGTGTGTGTGGGTGGGTGTGTGTTTCATGTTTGTGTGTGAACTCACTGGTATCTGTGTTGATCTGACGGAAGAGATTCCCCGGCTTATAGCACTGAGCTGCTCAGCCTGCATTAATCTTCTTAATAGGGTCAAAACTCTGATCCAAAAATATCATCTAATGCCTTCACACAGCCAGAGACCACCCCACCCACCACATTTTAGTAGAATAACACAGGGTCCATCAAGCAAGGTCAATTATACTATACTTACTGGGATTTAAAGTAAGAGAGCGTTTCATGGTGGTTCTTTACATAGAAAAGAAAGTTAACAGCAATTAGTGCATATCACCATCTGTGCTCACCTGTAAATTTATTCTTGTGATCACAAATATTCTGTAGTAAATCACAGTTTGTGTCAAAGACTACAATGCATCAGTGCATCTTAACAGTTTTGCATCAAAACATTTTGAGCATTTTAAATTTTACGTCACTTTGTCTAAATCAGTTGATACTGTTAGGTGGAAACACAGCATCTGTAGCACACATTTTCAGTCACTGTGGTGCTATGGTGGCGTATATAGCATATATTTTAATTCAAACAGAAAAAGAAAAGTTTCATTATATGTGGACAACTCTCAAAGTTAAATATTGGACACATATATACATACAGCCGACCAGCAAAGGATTGGATAGTAGTTAAGCTAGATCAGCTTTGACATCTGTTCATGTTTACACACATGTGATAAAGTCACAAGGGATAGCTTACTAAAATGTACTGCTCATCACAGCATACATAGCTCTGATGCAAACCCCTATACTGTGGAATGCATTTTTTTCCCTCTCTGTTGTGTGCCAAGTTTTCCTGTGAGCATTAAAGCATCACATATAACAAGGGCTCTCTTCTAATAGGTCATGGCATCCTGTATATTAATAGCATAGTAAAAATAGTTACCCACCATGTGTTGGCATGAGCCCATAGGACACTGTGTTTTACACTCTCCTGCTCTAGTCAGGGATGCAAGATATTTTGTTTTCACTGTTCTGTATACTGTGAATTATTTATTGCTTCCACTTACATTAAATACTAAATCATTATTTTATTACCCCTGAGTTCAGTTCTGAGCTCAGATGAGTTCCTAGCTGGCTAGGAATCATTGCATTCAACCATTGCTGTGATGAAGTCATTGTCATGGCATTGCATGGTGGAACTGATGGTACATTTCTGATTTCAAAATTCCATCAATTTTGGAAAAATCTCCAACTGGCTGAAATGTGGCCCCAAACCAAGACAGAGTCTCCACCATGTTTTACAGATGGCTGTAGACACTCACTGTTCACATTCACCTCTCTCCTGACCTACTCCATATACAGGATTTTCAATTCGATTTCAATCCAATATATTTATATAGCACCAAATCACAACAAACAGTTGCCTCAAGGTGCGTTATATAGGGTAAAGACCCTACAGTAATTACAGAGAAAACCAACAATAAAAAAAAAAAACCCTATGAGCAAGCACTTGGCAACTGTGGGAAGAAAAAACTCCCTTTTAACAGGAAGAAACCTTCAGCAGAACCAGGTTCAGGGAGGGGTAGTCATCTGTCACAATTGGTTGGGTTTGAGAAGAGAGAGACAGGGCAGCAGACATGCTGTGGAACAGAGCCAGACATTAATAATAACTAATGATTAAATGTGGAGTGGTGTATAAACAGAGTAAAAAGAGGTGAATGGAAAGAAATAAGGGATGGTGCAGGGTCACCTGATCCAGCCCTAACTATAAGCTCTATCAAAAAGTAAGTTTTAAGCTTAATCTTAAAAATAGAGAGGGTGTCTGTCTCCCTAATCCAAATTGAAAGCTGGTTCCACAGAAGAGGGAAAGCTGAAGACTCTGCCTTCCATTCTACTCTTAAGTATCCTTGGAACCACAAGTAAGTCAGCAGGCTGAGAGAATTTTAAATTCTGGATTTAAGAGGGAGCTAATAAAGGGAAGCCAGTATTGGAGAAATATGCTCACTCTTTCTAGTCCCTATCAGTACTCTAGCTGCAAAGCTTACAGCACCTGGCATTCTTCCATCCAAGTACTAATCGGGCCCGACCCTGCTTAGCTTACGAGATCAAACAAGATCGGATGTGTTCAGGGTGGTATGGCTGAAGAAATTGAACCAAAAATTAAAAATCTGGATTGATTTTTCCCCCCCCTGTTTCTTAAAGACATCACTTTCTGTTCATCTGCTATAGACAGTTTTTGAGGCCTGCCATGTCTTCTTTTGTTATCCATTTGTCCAGTTTCCTCTGATTTTTTTTTTTGAAAGACACACTACAGATCATGCTGAGATATGCCAAGTTTTTGTCTGATAGTGCTTTAGGAATCACCTTCTTGGTGTGAAAAATACTATTTTATGCCCGTCAAACTAGGTTGTCTTTGGCAAGAAATGGGAACAAATGATGTGTTTTTTGTGACAGGCTGCTAGTAACAAATTGACTAAAGATGCTATTTAATATTTTTCTTTACTAAGTTGTCTGTTATGTGTAGACACAATACTGATTCATCTCTTGAGTTAGTTGTCTTTTTGTGCTTGAATGATTCTCAAGTCATTGTTAAGTGGCCTAACAAACAACAACAACAAATACAAAAGAAAACATTCCTCTGAAAATGTCAGGTGCAAGGACTGGACTGAAAGAAGTGTCCAGAGAAAATCTTTAAAAGACCTTCAGACAGCCTGAAGAACTTGTAAAAATTACAAGAAAGCCGGTCTTGGAAGCAAAATATAAAGAAATGAGGAGTGGTTCCAGATTTTTGCACAGCACTGTAAGATCAACTATAACCTCTGGTGGTCCCTTAAGAGCATATGTCCTATTTTTTACTGCAGGAATGATGGGACGTATTAGTACTTTGCAGTGAAAATCAATAAAGTTAGTGTTAGTAATGCAGCTTAGACAGAGATTAAAGTTAGAGAAAATTCAAACAGAGGAGCTCTGCAGAGTTGACAGTGGAAGATGGAAAGCTGTGTTGGCTGTGAAAGGAAGCTTTGGTTCATCTGCACTTGTCACTGTGTCATCACTCTTTCTACTCCTCTGTTGTTGAACATGCTGAAGTTGCAAAAAATCAATAATTGAAACTGTAAGCAAATCAGATATGGATACGACCTGTGTGGGGGCATTTTGTGTGTGTGTGTGTGTGTGTGTGTGTGTGTGTGTGTGTGTGTGTGTGTGTGTGTGCGTGCGTGCGTGTTTGTGTATGTGTGCGCAGCCCAAGTCAAGCATGGAAAAATCTGAGGATCTAATTGCCCCGTTCCGGTCTAGAAAGCCTTGAGTACCTCACTCAGATCACTGACAGACAGCTTACAATATGCATGGTTTGAGACGCAGTCTCACACGCACTCACACATGCCCATATACAAAATTAACAAGCCATAGAATGAGTTTGTTTTCCACTTTTTCCCTTTGTTTGTTTGTGGCTTGTGAGCATGCTTGTTTGTGTGTGTTTGTGCATGTGTATCTTTACACATGTGGCCTTTGCTGCAGCTCTAGTTTCTACTCTAGCATAAGGTTACCCAAAGTAGCCCATGGGTGACTGATCACTGTGATCCCAATTGAGAATGTGGGAGCAGGACTTCTGGAGGACCCTTTTCTCCTATGCCTGCTTTTATTCTTTGATGCTCATGGTATAAAAACCTCTTGCAAAGGAAGGTAAAGTGTTTGTTGCTTGTTTGATGTGCTGTGTATGAGCCGCTTTGGGAATATTGTTGCTATTGATCACTTTGTTTCTTCCTTAACATAAAAGTTCTGCGAGGCAAGTTTGCCACTGCAGTTGTTAAACTATATTTAAAATTATGTGATATGTCTTCAGTCAGATTCCACTCTCTTTTAGGAATAAGCAGAATACTAATCTAAGGAAGTCCCACTAATCAGTACTGACATTCCATCTTTTTTAAACCAGTTGTCTTGTTGGAGAATCATGGTGGTTTTATTTCTTCCTGTGACTTTCTGAGCCAGTCAGTTCAGTGAGTTCAGTTTGCAATAATGAAAATTAACACTTTCTCTTTAAAGCATATTGAGTTTTGGGGGAAATAGTGGTAAATTGATTTGGCAGCTCTATGTCAATAATTTCCAGGTATTTATCTAAAACAAAGTGTCTTGACAGTTGAGGTCTGGTTTTCAGATTCTGTTTCAGAATCATTAGAAAGTTTTGATTGGGAGAATTGACTTTGTTCCAGTCAGGAGGCTTAAGAGGAAACAAGACTTCTGTTATATTTAGCATTTACCATTTTGTATTTTTCAAATCACATGATTCAGCACATGATCGAACATATTTTGCAATACTTTAGAACAATTTAAGCCTTGTTGATCCTTTTTCCTGTGACGACAGTCTGTCACAATTTTTGTGTCCTTTATGCCAGTTTTCGTCACGTTTCGCCTGATCTTGATAAATCACTGTCTTTTCTTTGTCAGGGGTTCTCTCTCATCATCCTGTCTATCTATCCTCCCACCTATCAAGTCCCATTCTGTCTCACTGACACTTTACTTTTTTGCAGTACTGTCCTCATCCCATCCACCCACATCTGTCTCCCCAGTAATTTTCATATCATCCTTATTATTCTCATTTCTCTCTCTCTCTCTCTCTCTCTCTCTCTCTCTCTCTCTCTCTCTCTCTCCCAGGAGGATTGGTGTCACCGGCACTGGTTTTAGGTGATGACTCATCTCTGGAGTCTTTAATTAAACATCTGCAGGCTTTAGCACTCGCTCACACAGTTACACACACATACAGTACAAACACACACATGCACACACGTTGGAGTTTAAATGTGAGCCTTGGTGTCTGGTAGAAACTAGGTTCAAGCTATCACTGAACAGTCAGTTAATTATGCACTAATGAATGCAGAGTCCCAGTTACCTCGTCCTACAACCCGCAGGGTCATTACAGGGTGTGCAGCTCTTAACCCTTTCCTTTGAGCAAATGCTGTGTTTATGATTATGTTTGTTTGTTAAAGTAACTATTGTGTCCAGTATATGCACTGATTACAACTAAGTTCTAATCTTAGTTACTTAAAGTAATAGTAATAAAAGTTTATGCCAACAATTTGGTAATGATTTAATAGGTCAGAGATATTTGACTATGTAAGGAATAAGCCCTACTGTTGCTGTTTTGTTTAATGTCTGCTGCATTCACAGTTACATGACTCATCACTGTGTCTCCACAATAACAAGCAACTGAAACAAGTAGCAAATGATTTACTACTGTTTGTTTTTCTCTCAAAAAGAGTCAGATTTTTAGCTAATATATTTTCTTTCTGTTCATCCATATTCCAGCTGCCTTGCCTGTACAACCCAGTTTCTTCCCACATTCCTTTATTTTTTTCTGTCTTAAATGATGTCTCTCAGTTTATGTTTCCAGATAATTTTCCAAGAAAGTAGCATGACAGACTGTGTGCTTTTAGATGTCATATTCTTGTCATGTGATGCTTGTCACAAAGTAAGCTCTTCACAGTTAACAGAAACGCACTGACAAATTCTCTCTCTCCTCTTCAACTCTACAGGAATTGGATTTAAAAAAAAACAAGTTGAAGGAGCTTTCCTACTTGTGCCAGTCTCACTGTAGACTGAATGCTCTGGTACATTGCTGCTGCTGACTCCGGTGTGTGAGCCTCCCAGCTGTCATTGTGCGTGTTGCACTGGCTGAACCAAAGCCATGGAGGTGGCCTTGGTAGACTTTGAGAGCCTGGATGACCTTGATGTGAACCTTGGAGATGAGCTGGACACCTATGCTGATGAGACCACAGCTCTCACAGTGGACATACCTACAGAGCACAACAGCCCAAGCAGCAACTACCATTTAAGAGCCATAGAACTAACCCCTACACCATCCCACTGCAGTCCTGTACCCCCATGCATTTGGGAATCCACATCATCTTCACCCATCCCCCAGACGCAGACACTTACAGTACCACAGTCCCCAACAATGCCAAGTCCAAGTAGAAAGGAGCGTAGCAGCTGTGCTAACATGATCTCAAACTTTAAACTGCTGCTAAGCAGTGAGGGCAGTAAGGAAAGTGAGATGATCTTCAACCGGCTTGCTAAGGAGTGCTGTGAGGATATCTTTGTTGATAAACGAGGGTTGGATGATGGCGATCAGAAAGTCATCATCAACATTGCTGGTCTCCGTTTTGAGACACAACTGAAAACACTGGACCAGTTTCCTGAGACACTTCTAGGGGACCCTTTGAAGAGGATGGACTACTTTGATCCAATGAGGAATGAGTACTTTTTTGATCGGAACAGACCCAGCTTTGATGGAATCTTATATTACTACCAGTCAGGAGGTAAAGTTAGACGGCCAGCAAACGTTCCCCTTGATGTGTTTGCAGATGAAATTCTGTTCTATGAGCTTGGAAATGAGGCCATGGAACAGTTCAGAGAAGATGAAGGGTTCTTAAAAGATGTTGAGATTCCTCTTCCTAGTAATGATATGTATAGGCAATTCTGGCTTCTGTTTGAGTACCCAGAGAGCTCCAATGCAGCCCGAGGTGTAGCACTGGTGTCTGTCCTTGTCATTGTCATATCCATTATTATTTTCTGCATGGAAACACTTCCAGAATTCAGAGATGACGCTGACAGAGTTGTGCCCACAGCAGTGCAACCTTTTAACCAATCCAGAAGTTCGATGACTCCACCTGGTGTAAAGCCCGCAACTTTCTCAGATCCTTTCTTCTTCATTGAAACTGCCTGCATTGGTTGGTTTTTCTTTGAGCTATGTGTGAGATTTGTGGTCTGCCCTAGCAAGAAAGAGTTTTTCCACAACCTCATGAACATCATTGACATCATATCCATCATCCCATATTTTGTCACTGTTATTACAGAATTGGCCACGACTCCAGAAGAAAGCTCAGGACAGAACATGTCTTTGGCCATTCTGCGTATCATCCGCTTGGTGCGGGTGTTTCGTATATTCAAACTATCTCGTCACTCTAAAGGGCTCCAGATCCTGGGACAGACTCTGAAGGCTAGCATGCGTGAGCTAGGTTTGCTCATCTTCTTCCTCTTTATTGGTGTCATCCTCTTCTCCAGTGCTATCTACTTTGCTGAGGTAGATGAGCCTAATACAGTGTTTGTTAGCATACCTGATGGCTTCTGGTGGGCTGTGGTTACCATGACCACTGTAGGCTACGGAGACATGTGTCCCATTACTGTGGGGGGTAAGATGGTGGGCACCTTGTGTGCCATTGCAGGTGTGTTGACCATTGCCTTGCCTGTTCCTGTCATTGTTTCCAACTTCAACTACTTCTACCACAGAGAGACAGAAGCAGAGGACAAGCTGCCCATGACAGATGCTGCTGAGAAAGCCATAAAGGATACCACACAGGGTAGCAACACCTCACTCAATAAAGCCAATGGGATCTGGCAAGGTGACAAAGGGACATAGGAGAAGAGACTTTGCCACTAAGCAGTAAATGAATATTAAAGAAGATATGATAATATGGTCACTGCTGAGAGTGGCCCAATGGATTCATTAGATCTGCACTGCACCTTGTGAAAAATGTGTTTTATAATGATTATTTTATAACTGGTTGTACCACATTTACCTCTTATGTCCAGTATGGAAGTGGCATTTTGAAAATAACAGCTTAGTGAAAGAGTTCCCCATATTATTGTTTAGGAATCCATATCATTATATTTCCTGTTAGGAGTTTAGCTTGCACAGAACTTAGTAAATTCCATCATTCTCATTTAATGGATCCTTTAAAGGAAAAAAAATGGTCTTACTTTCATTGTATTGGCCAGTAATTCTAATGTTTATTATTCACTGTTGTGATTTGGGCCTCAAGGATGTTTAACACAGCATTCCATCAGTATTTTATTGGGCCATAAAATATCAAACAATTTAAAGTTTATTTAAAGTAGAGCAAATTCTGTCACATTGTTATTTTATCTTATGATCAAAACTCCATAATCAATAGCTGTTTCATCTTATTGGAATAAGTTCTCAGCTACTGAAAAACTGATAAATCAGATATCAGATAAGCTATTGATTGTAAAAAGGTAGGCAACCCACCATGTGTTTTTATGCAGCACACAGTCCTTATGCACTGTTCATAGAAACACAAGAAATAACATTGGACAATATGTTATACCTCATTTCATCTCACTGCTTAATTTAAATATTTTTTGTTTCCCAATAAAACCTGCAGATAACTCTGCAAAACTGATGGGATTGCTGGTCAGTTCTAAACAAATAAGACCAAGGTCACTGCTTTCCTGCAAGTGTCTTGAAAGACTAATTTGTGTTGTGCTTATTGTCTAGATTAGAGCCATCATGTATTTATTAATTTATTCAGAAAGTGAGTCATGATTGTGAAGTATTTATTCATTCTCACTGGGTTGTGCGGGTAAGAATTCTCCACTACTAACAGTCAGACTGAGTCCACTTTATATTATTTATGTTTTTATTTATTGTATTATAATGGAGTGCCTTAAATCATGTAATGTTGGGATACTGTTGAACATGCCATATGTAATCCCACTGTAATACCTATGTCTTTCATGCATATATGCTCAGTATTTTCAATTTCATACTTGAATGGTATTATAAAAGTTATAACCATTTTGTTCCTTTACATGTATTTTTGTGTGTTATTTAAAAAAAATGTTATCCAATATAATATTTCAGGTCAAAATGAATTTCTAATGAAGTTATGCAAAGTATAATGGATCACTTTATTTATGAGTTTAGTTCAGTTCTTCCAAATTTGGATTTTATTTTTTTTCCTGTTAATCAATGACCTATTGTGGACTTAGAAACTGGAGTTCTAGATAATTCCTCTCTGTTTCAAAGAACTGAAGGATAAGAGAAATAAGCCAAAGATAATTGCTCAATAAGGTAAATAAAGGGAACTGTTACAGGGCCAAGGGACATAAGGCAAAAAATATCTCAAAATCTGTCTTATTATGAGGAATAATTGTGCTCTGTCAATGTAACATACTGGTTGTCCTTTTAAAAGTTGTTTCACTGTTATCAAAAAAGAAATTCTGGAAAGAAATTTTAATGCTAATCTGCATCCAGGAATATGATTTTATCTTAAAATACATAACTTTGGACTTGTGTGATGTCTGCGAAAGTGTGGTGGTTGAGCATGTGATTGAAATAAGACTATACAGTGGCAAGAACAAGTGAACCCATCAGAATTACTTGGTTTTCTACCAAATGTGATCTTGGAAGATTTTTGAATAATTATTTTATTGCTGAACTGTATTCATTCCTGGGGATCTCTATTGGGTAAAGACCTGGATTAACTTAAATCCTCACGATCCTTTCTTTCACCCAACTTCAACTTTTGCAGGTGGACAACTACCCTGACAATATTTAGTAGGATACTTTCATTGATTGAAAATTCATTATGATTGGCTGTCCTGGCCCACAGGAACAGTAGCAACCTCATATTATCATTTCATCCCTGGGATGAAATTTTTATCTTGATATGTAGCTCACTGTACTTTCAATAGTTTTGGTTGTTTTCCCCCAAAATTTTTTACCTTATTGCTTAGTGACTAGTTGGAGAGTGTTTGCAGACAAGTTGGCATCTTCCATCCAAACTACAGGCTGCGATTTCACTTGTCAACCAGTTGAGGGATATAGATTTTCCCTAGCAACTGGAGGTTGCCAGAGGGTTGCTGACCTGTCTCTAGGCAAGGGGTATTCAACTCCAGGCCTCAAGGGCCGGTTTCCTGCAGGTTTTAGATGTGTCTGTGCTTCAACACACCTGAGTCAAATATAGAAGTCATTAGCAGGACTCAGGAGAACTTGACTGCATACTGAGGAGGTGATTCAGCCATTTGATTCAGGTGTGTTGGATCAGGGACACATCTAAAACATGCAGGACACCGGCCCTTGAGGTCTGGAGTTGAATACCCCTGCTCTAGGCATTTGTGACTGAGGCCCAAGTGAGTCAAACTAGTTCTAACAGAAACTTCCAAGGTTGTTTCATTTGTTGAACTCCAGATTTTCAACTCCTGAATCCAGTTATTGTGTTTTGATGTAAGCCCAAGGGTTCACATTTTTATATACCCTGTATAATAATAATAATAAGAAGAAGAAGAAGAAGAATACAGGAATAACAAGAGAATTCCAAGTGATTTACCTCTTCTTCTTGTCATTATGTGTATATTTTGACAATCAGCTTTGTGGCAAAAATGACAGTACTCATGATTATATGTTGTGCTGTCTGTTTTTTGATACAGTTAATATCTTGTTTGTCCAGGAGATTAACTGTATTAAAAAAAGCATGACACCATACAATCATGGTGTGATTGTATGGTGTGTATTGAGCAGTACAGTTCAGAGGTAGGTTTTCCTAAAATGATAGAAGCATACACGACTCAACAAGCCAGAGTTTATTTCACTGAGAAGACCATTACACTGTATTTACATGTATGAAAACATTGCAGTTTATGATTTACTGTAGTGAAGATGTAATGTATTCTGGGATTTTACTTTTTTTCATGTTTTATGTGTATTGATGTGTTTATAGAAAGTTGTGTTTGTGTGCGTAAACACATACAGGTGTGCATGTTTTGTGAGAGAGATAGAGGCTGAGAGACAGGAGTTAGCTTTCTTGTATTCCCTTGGTGCTCCCCTTCTGGTAAGAAAATCCCCCATGTTATATAAGATTTCGTCATTACTTTCATTAACTGGTCTCTGCTTTCACTGTAATGCTAGTGCCATACACACACAAACACTGGGAGTATGTAAGATACTAAGAGGATGCCAGTGTCTGGTTCACACGGAGCAGTCTGCTATCTCATATTGGTAGCTAGCTTCACCTGATACCATAACACCTCAACTCAGGCTGAAGAAGATTCTTCTCAGTGAAATAAACCTCAGTGAAATAAACCAATACAAAAAGGCCCAAACATGGACACACTAGTGCAATATAGTCTTATTTTTATATGTATAGTTACTATAGGCAACATAGCACAATAGCAATGTGTACTGATGGCCACTTTCTTTAGGCATACCTGTTCAGCTGCTCATTAATACAAATATCTAATCACCCAATCACATGGCAGCAACTCAATGCATTTACACGTGCAGTCATGGTCAAGAAGAGCTACTGAATTTCACACCAAGCATCAGAATGTGGAAGAAAGCTGATTTAAGTGACTTTGAATGTGGGGCTTATAGAGAATGGTCTAAGAAAAAAATTAGAAAATATCCAGTGAGTGGCAGTTCTTTTTGGCAAAAATCCTTGTTGATGCCAGAAGTCAAAGAAGAATAGCTGAACTATTTTGAGCTGAGAAGAAGGCAACAGTAATTAAATTAACCACTTGTTACAAACAGGATATGCAGAAGAGCATCTCTAAATGCACAACATGTCAAAGCTTGAAGCAGATGGGCTACAGCAGCAGAATACCACACCAGGTACCACCCCTGTCAGCTAAGAACAGGAAACAGAGGCTACAATTCACACGGGATTGCTAAAAGATTGCTAAAAATGTTGCCTGGTCTGATGAATCTTGATTTTTGCTTCAGTATTCAGATGGTAGGACCAGAATTTGGCTTAAACGACGTGAAAACATGCAAGCTATTATAATGAATGTCTTGTAGCTTTGAGAGACATATATAACTATAAACTGAAAATATGGTAAATGTGACCACATTCCTGAGCTAACAGACTATTATGATAGTTATAGGGTGTCTTTACAAGTTCATTCTGAAGATGAAACTTGCTGAAGATCACAGGGTGTTTGATGATTAACAATACTATTGTACTAACTTTTAATTTGCAAGAAAATTCTCATGAGCAACGCAGATTAAAACATACTGGCAATTTCAGAGCTCAGTTTCATTCTGTGTCACATCACAACTGTTGTGTTATTTTGCAAGGTTGGCAACATTAACACATACAGCATTTCCAGCATTTCAGGTTAAATGCTGCTGAAGAAAACAGATGAATACTATTTGAAAGTTCTTGCTCCTCAGAGTAGTTGTTTGTAGTTGCTGTAGTAAAACAGGTTGGATTTTCACCAGGAAAATCTTTAACTGGATTTTTAAACAATGGATCTATGACCCAGATTATGACTGTAATGAGAGGCAGCCAAGAGCAATGAGTGAAAAGAGAGCTGCAACTGAAAAGAGAGAAAGGAGGACTGAATGACACCTGGGAGGAGATGGGAGGTGAGAGTTCACACGCCACCCAGTCTGTGGTAGTGGACTGATATAGAGATAAGTTACAAGCAGGTGCGGAAGGTTCCAAGTGAAATAGATATCTGGCACACACAAAGATCTGTAGGGTCACACACACAACTGCACACTGCTCAAACAAGGGAACTATAGTGGTTCCCACTTCTCGGATTCCAGTGGAACATAGTATTTGTATGTTTATTTCAGACACAGTGTCAGCATACAGTGTATACAATGAGCTTGTTTTTGTGTGTGCGTGCGTGTGTGTGTGTGTACGGATATAGATTTTTTTCATAGGTTCATATATATATATGTAAAAATCACCTTCTCTCATAAGTTAGCCACATAATAAAGCTATTGTAGGGACTGCTCACTACTTCCCAGGTCATGCCCACTGCATGTACTTACAAGTAAATACTTTTTTTTGTTTTAACAGTATTGTTGACAGGGTGAAACAAGGTTACAGATGGTCATGGTAACTATTCCTTTGACTATTCCATAGGCTGCATGTAAAAATGGTCATAGCCAATGTGATGTCATCTATTTGTCAGTGTAATTACATTGTGCTATCTTGGTATTTTTAATTCACGAGTGGACATGTTTAGATAAGAGGTTCAATTAACAGCAAGCTTGTTTAATGGAGCACTTCCATAGACTAAAAAGGAGGCTCACACCCTGCAAGAGGCAGGATAGGTCACCAGTCTGTTGCAGGGCAAACAAGGAGACAGACAAGTATTTGCACTCACATTCACACGTACCGGCAATTTAGAATCACCAATTAACCAAACCCCACTAACTGCATGTCTTTGGACTGTGGGAGGAAGCCTATGGGGGTACCTGGACAGAACCCACACAGACACGGGGAGAACATCCAAACTCCAGAAAGGCCAGACGGTGGATTCCCCAGGACTTTCTTGCTGTGAGGCAACAGTGCTAACACCTGCGCCACCATACTCATACTCATACTCATACTATGAAAAAATAGCAAAGTTTTTCTTACACAACAGAAACACTAAGAGTAGCATTAAAAATACAGTTTGTGTTTTCATACTTCAATAAAATGTCTGCTTTCCTTCTCTCCCCGCTTTTATCACTCAAAGTAAACACTTTTGCTTATGCACATTATACAGTTCTTTATTGTCATTAAGAATTGTTTTTATTCTTATTAAGAATTGTTCAGTGTGTCTGGTTAAACAGACACAGCCAAGACAGCAGGCAAATTTTTTGAAGGACTTTTCTCATTCATACACTTAATGTTAAACCAATTCCCTATCCTTGTTTATCCGATTAAGAGAAGGCCCACCCTCATACCAATGCATTATCTTTGTCCTTTATTATGGTTGAGGTCTCTAAGCCTGCAACAGCTGCATTTTCACTAGTAATACAGTTGAGCCTTATCGCTAACATGGATTATAAGAGAAATTTGAAGAGGACATACCAATCTAAAATGCTAAATCTAAATATCAGCCATCAAATCAGATAGAAGTAAAAACAGCTTTTGATATTAATCCTACTGCTTATTTATCCAGAAAGTTTTGTGTTGGCATGTGTTTGTTTGTGTCCCATTTTCTCATGGCATCGTGGGGTTTTAACAACATCCAGTCAATCCGATGACATCCCTAGCAAGGTTGGTTAGGTTTCTAAAATTGTGTTCCATTACAGACACTAGATACCTCATCAAAATTGTAATTGGTAATATAATCCAAGGGGTTACCCAGAATAAAAGATACTTCCAGATTACTTTCAGTATTTGTTGTATGAACATTTCATATCTATGTGTTGATCTATCTTTATACACACACACACACACACACACACACACACATATATATATATATATATATATATATATATATGTGTGTGTGTGTGTATATATATATATATATATATATATATATATATATATATATATATATATATATATATATATATATATATATATACATATATATACTGTATGTATATTGCAGCGCAAATAATTTTTTGAGTGACAAGCTCAGAAAAACTTTTTTTTTGTCATCCTGTAGGTGGAGGATTTACATCACATGGCTTTGAATGGTGGTAAAGGTCCATTCATATTACTATTCTTTTTTTATCATTCAAGTGGAAATAAAGTAGCGACATTGTTGACTTTTTCCAAAAAAAATTTGTGCGATTTTGTGTGACCAATGGGCTGAGACTCCACAGTGGAAGATCCCTGTCAAGTGCTTAAAGATACATGAGAATGCTCCATCATTAACGAGCTGCTTTGATGGAAAATTCCACAACTGAGTGAGAGACATGCAGAGTGAGAGCAGAGAAGGGCATGACGAGTGTAGGTAGGGGCGTAGTTTGTGTGACACATAGGAAAATAAATTTTTCAAACTTCTGTGTGTGTGTGTGTGTGTGTGTGTGTGTGTTTGCAAGCGTTTATCCATAATTACTGCATCCGGTGATTCTACTCTCATGGTGTTATGCATGCAGTATAGGAAAGACCCAGACAGATTTTATTGACTAACGGGTTGTTTTTTCTTGTGATTTATTTAGGTTTTGTTGAGGATTGGGGGGGGGGAGCATGTATTATTTATTTTTTTGATTACAATTGGTATAACAGACATTTAATCCTATTCACAAACTGAAGTTTGTCTGCATTGCCACAAGATAAGGTGGCTTATTTTTGTAAAAATCATGTAAAAATGTAAAAATCATTAGATCTATAATGAAATAACTTTTATGTTGCTTAAAAAAAATGTCAGTTGATATAAATGGGGATTAATGAGAGAAATGTCAAACATCAAACCGCTAGCAAGACAGGATTTTGTAGAAATAGGTTGATTAAAAGTAATAAAGAAGGGCTTGTGACTCAAAAGTTCAATTTCAGCACTGGCAGAATACAAAACCATGTGAAAAATGAAGACCTTGTGTCTGCTAACAGTCCCAACCACCAGCAGCTCAACTGGATCATCTGAGGCCAACACTACAGGCTGTGGTTGAATTTATTCAACTGTGAGAATGGGAAGCATGGTGTTCTGGATGGGGGGTGGGGGGGAGGCATTACAGCATGAAACATCAGCATGGATACAATCATCTCATCTGTGAATAGGTTCCACCATGTGTGCTTATCTGCCAGTCATGAGAGGATAACAGCAGTGGCGGTTAAACCATCGTCTTTTTTTTTAACAAATTCAGAACACAACTGTGTTTCACTGCATCCAGTCATGAGATACAAAGCAGTTGCTTCTTATTTGCTGATTTCAGGGTCAGAGGGGAATATTTGAAGAGTAAAACAGAATTTAGAGTAAACAGGGGTGCATCACTCTGCTTTACCGAGAAATGGGATTCCTTAGTGCTGGGCATGAGCACAGATAAGACACTTTTCCTCAGTCTAATCAACCAGACTCTAAATTCAGAAGCTGTAGAGGAGGCAGAAGTAAAGATTAAAAGCAGAACAATCTGTTAGTCTGTTACTGTTTATCACTTAGTTGGATCACAAGGCCTGCTGAAGGTCTGAGAGATTACACAGACACGTACACAGCAAACTCTTTCATTAAAACGTGCCCATTCCCCCCAGTGAAACCTGACATCTGTTCAGGTCTGTTGATTGAATGAACTGAATTAATCAAAAATA
Organism: Pterophyllum scalare; assembly: GCA_024447675.2. NCBI lineage: Eukaryota > Metazoa > Chordata > Actinopteri > Cichliformes > Cichlidae > Pterophyllum > Pterophyllum scalare. The sequence goes on along the minus strand of JAMQGT020014903.1, from coordinate 1,191 downwards.
TCCCTTCCAGATCCCCCAGATTACCCATCTTCAAGACAAAGAAAGACTCAGGGTATCCAAAAGGTGAGGGGATATATGTAGATATATATATATATATATATATATATATATATATATATATATATATATATATATATATATATATATATATATATATATATATATATATATATGACCTGCTTTTGGAACTATAAGACACTTTATGGGATCACATAAGTGAGTAGCATTTATCCTCTCTAACAGATTACAGTGTAATCTGCTGTGATTGTGACATTTCAGTTTCAACAAAATTAGAAGACCAACTAACCAACACTGATATCTCTAGAGCCGCAACAAACGTCATGTGATGGTGTCTTTTTTTCTTTTAGCTTTTCTTGTGAAGTGCTCTTGTAAACTCTTCTTCTTTTCACTGCTCCCTGTAAAAGTTGCCACAGTTGATCATCTGCCTCCATCTCACCCTATCCCTACCATACTCTTCCGGCCCTCTAATATATGGTGCTGTGAAAAAGTATTTACCCCCTTCCTGGTGTCTTTGTTTTTTGGATATCTGTCACTCTTACACGTTTCAGAACATCGAAAAAAAAATAGATAAAGAGAACCCCAGTAAATAAAAAATGTGTTTTTAAAATTATGATTTCATTCATTAAGGGAGAAAAAAATCAATTCAAAACCACCTGCCCCTATGTGAAAAAGCACTTGCCAATTGCCCCCTGTTAAATGATTAAATAATGTTGATTAACCACATTTTTTCGGAAAGCTGAGTTTAATTTCACCAGCCACACCCAGGTGTGATTACTGCCAGACCTTTTGAATCAAGAATTAAGTAGAACCTAGTGAAGTAGGCTAAAAGATCTCAAAAAGCAATTCATCATGCCACCATTTAAAGAAACAGCTGAGAAAAAAAAAGTAATTGACATTTATCAGTCTGGAAAGGATTTCAAAGTAACTTCTAAGGCTTTGGGACTCCAGTGAACTATGGTGAGAGCTATAATCCACAAATGGAGGAAAACTGAAACAGAGGTGAACCTTCCCAGGAGTGGCCAGCCTACCAAAATTACTCCAAGAGCAAATCAACAACTCATCGACGAGATCACAAAAGAACCCAGGTGGCCAGTTGCAAGCGCTTCTCCTCTTCTGCATCTTCTCTGAAGAGTGGCAACGTGGGAGCCTCAAAACAACTCTCAAATGAGC
>JAMQGT020014902.1:0-12434 GCA_024447675.2 Pterophyllum scalare | reverse complement strand
ATGTATATTGCTTCGACAGTTGGTCTTTGCGCAGAACTTACTTTGATGTACTTTCTTTGTTTTCCTTTAACTGGGAGATTAGGGTGCTTGTGCGCTCCTGCTCAGTTTGTAGAGAATCATTTACTTTCTGCAGTTAAAAAAAAAAATTAAAGAGTCAAGGATAGAAAATAAAATGTCAAGGTCTACGTTTCTGGACAAAGTTATCATAAACCACTCACCATGATCTCTGCCTTCAGGTCATCGATCTCCTGCTGCTTGTCATGCAGCTGCTGTCTGGACTGATCAGCCTCAAACTTGGACTCAGCCTGAAGCTGGTCAAACGAATCCTGAAGTGTCCGATGCTGCTCCAGAAGCTGCTCCCACTCCAGTCTGGAATGAAGATGTTGTCGTGTGAGCACATGAACATACTAATGAGAGCAGAGCACTGTTCGGTCACACATGTGCACAAATAAGAACCATCTAAATCCAGTCCCCAGACTCCTGAGAGGAAATCTAAAGAACTGTGTATTTTAACATTGGATACCATGATTTGATGGTTTTGCAGAGAAGTGACCAGCAGTTAAAACCATAAAGCTGCACAGTTTTATGACACACAACATCATAATGAATTGACGTAGTTTCATCAATACTAAACTGTGTCTCAATCAATCTTACTTCAGTGATGCAGCTCTGGTTTTAAAGTTAACAATTAAATCATACTCAAAATAGACTCGTGCTTACTGGACTTTGTCAAGTTGGAGCTGGGTGCTGATCAGACTGCTGGATAGCTGACTCATCTCTCTCTGCTGCTCACTCTGACTGTCTCTTAGCTCGTTCTTCACAGAGATCAGTTCCTTATCGGACGACTGCAGCACCAATCGCAGATCGTGGATCTCGCTCCGCAGAACTGAAAAGAGAGCAAAGAACCTTGGCACACTTGTCTCATCGCCGGCTCAAGTCAAAGTTTGACAAGTTCACAAATATCAGCATGAGCCCATGCAGACAATTAGGAGAAACATCAAAACCTAACCTTCTGCAGCTTGCTGTTCAGACTGAAGGCTCTGTTGCAGATACTTAACAGTTTCTTGTAGGGCGAGTTGATCTTTGTTCCAGTTAGATCTTTCAGTAGAAAGTTGCTGAACAACAATATAAACAATCAGGAAATCAGGACAGGAAAAAAAAAATTAGAAGATTCTTCAATATTTACTGGAAATGAGAAATTTCTACCTCATCTTTGCGGTCAGATTCCTGAGTCATCACAGCCACCTGCTCCTCAAGTTTTGCAATCTCTCGCAACAGCTTGCTGTTCTTCAGCTGCTCTTCATTCAGCTGTGCTTGGATGCGACTGCCTTGCTCCTGATGCCAAAGTAGAAAAAAGTTTAACACTAAGAGGACTCTATGTGGTCTTTTTGGACACACGTGTTGGCAAAAATCTACACTGCTTTACCTGCACTTGACGCAGTTCCTCTGTCAGAGCCATCTCAGCCATGTCTGATGGAGGCTGTTCAGACCAAATGCTGTCTTCATTATTGTCTGCCCCGTTCAGGTGCTCTGGGCTGGAGAGCGGCACGAGGCGGGATCGCAAGTTGTATGTTCTGGTGGGCGTGCTGAGAATCTGGTGTAATAGATATTTCATAATTGAAACTGACTTTTTTTTTCATAATCCTAAATACAGAATGGGCACGATATGCCTTACAGTTATAGGAACATATTTATACAACAACCAACCTTTAGAGTTTCAACATGAATTCGGTTTAGTTCAGAAACCTCCTGTTTTTTATAAGCATTTGTGGCTTCCAAAATGTTCTCCAAATGTCTGTTGGACTTCTCAAGGTATCTTTTCTCAGATTCCAACTGGGCCATCTGTTTCCTGAAACATAAAGCACCACATTAAGCTACCTGAAAGTTAGGGTGGAATATTTCTGCTTAAGTAAAGAAAACATTTCCTTGACCCAGAAATCAAAGCTGTGCAGCCTTTTCATATATGACAATACTGAATTCAAGAAGTAGAGGAGATTGTAACCCAACCACATTTAGCAACCCAGTAAATATTTCTGACTTTTCAAGGGCCACGCTCCTGAACATCTGCCAAGCTTTTCCGGACAATCACCATTTCCTTTAGTTTTCTTCATTAAATTAAAAGAAAAAAGGAAGCTCCTTACTTGGTGACATCTTTGTACTCCTCAAAGGCCTGAAGGGCGGCTGTCAGGTCTGTCTGTTTCTGAAGGAGCTTAGCGTTCAGTTTCTCAATTGTAGCTGCTGAGGTGGTATCTGTAGCCAAAGAGGCTGAAGTGACCTCTGGAGCCATGGAAGAATAAGTGATTATTAAAAACAAGTGTGTGTATGTGTATGTATGTATATATATATATATATATATATATATATATATATATATATTTTTATTTTTTTTTAAGCATTTATCTTCATTTTATGACAGCAATCTTACTCTCTGTGAGTCTGTCTGACTCCACAGCTTTCTGAAAGGCCTCTTCAATCTCAGCAGCAACCTGGGCTGCAACTTCATCAGCTTTCACCACAGATTCAAGTGAGACGTAGTTGACGGTTTTCCTCTCTGAGGTTGTAATTCTCTGCAGCATACCGAGTCATCTTTGGGTGATGTTCAACCTTAAGAGACAGAAGTGCGTAAATAAAAAAGTGTGGTGGTCAAGGTCACATCTGATTAATAAAAGAAAAAATAATTTACTATGACACATGTAACACTAGTCTGCTTTTGCCTTGATGTATGAAGAAAAAAGAAAAAAAAATCATTGGAGTTTCTCACAGGAATGCTAAGAGGTTTAAGGAAGTTTTGGCATCTCCTACACCTTGTACAGACATAATCATCAGCAGTGGGTTTGAATGTATTGGCATTTTACCTGATCTTTCAAAATCTTAATCTCTTCTTTCAGTTGATCAATCAGAGCCTGAGACTCCTTGTCTGACAGAGAGTTTTCTCCTGCCTTAAGTTTCTTCTCCAGGCGAGAGATGTGGTCTTCTCGAAACCTGACAATCATTCGGCTGGAATGGATAAACTTGTCCTTTTGTGCCCAGGCCTCCTCAAGTTGGGTCACCTTCTTGAGTAGCATCTGAGAACAGCCAAACTTGACAATAAGTTTCCTTATTAAGTTGTAAAAATAAAAGGCAATGTGGGGGAAAAAAACAAACAAAAAAAACTTCATCTTGCCTTTTTTTCCTCATCTTGTTTCTTCCACAAACGAACAGCAGCCATAAACTTTGCTTTATATGAGACATCTTGATGAGTTTCAACAGATGGGCCTGGAAGAATTTTTTAAAGAATGGTAACATTCATTTGTTTAAAAAAAAAAAAATAATAATTTTATATATTATATACACACACACACACACACACACACACACATATATATATGAATTTACAACTCTGTGCTGAATGCTAACCAATGTTTGTGGCTTGTGTGTAAATAGTTTAAACGGAATGTTAATTGGCTGAACTTTAATTTAAGTTTGAGTCATTGTTACCCATGTGGAGTTGTGGTCCTCCTCGTGCTACGTCTCTCCCACAGTCCGCTCCCTGAGCTGCCAGTGCCTGTGCAAGCTGCTCCTTAAGCTTCTTCAATTCAGCCTGCAACTGCTTCACATTTCCCTGTGTGTCTTCATTGATGACAGCCTGACAAGGCAGAATAATTGTACAAGGATGAAAAAGAAATTAAGTTTTGAGTGTCTTGTTAATGCATTGTAATAAAGTATTTAGCTCTGTTCAATGACTTATACCCTATTTTTAATCAACTTTGCTCTCTGGGCAAAGTGCAGGGTGGACAAGGTTCCTCCAAAACACTTTGAACCAGGGTGCACGTTGGCTATGATGTAAGTCTTGGCATTGCCTCCAAGGGAGTCCTGAAATAACAGTAACAATGAAATTGTTAAATTACATGTCACTGAACATTACTAAACATGAAATACTATATCTTTAATTTCACATAAATTGCCCCAGAAGGTGCCTACACGCTTAGATTTTAGAAGTTTTATATGTTCATTCAAATCCATACTCTGCAACCAAGATGTTACTGGTCTGCCCTACCTGAGATCAATTTGGGCTATATGTGGCCCCTGACCTACAATTAACTTGATGCCCCGTAGCAAACTTTAAGCCTCTCTTATTGCCCTACCTGGGGCATCCCAAAACTGCACCAAAATGTATTAGCATCTACACTTACCCTGAGAAGAAAGGTGAGCTTTGAATCTCTGTAGCAGATGTGGCGGTTCTTCCCATTAGACACGTCCACCAGTGCCACGATCACTCTGGCCAAGGCACACGAGGGAACGATTGATACTGCTGGCCTCCTGAAAGAGAAGCAGTGCAGAAAGCAGCTGTTGTAGACCAGAAACCAAATGTAGCACAACAGTGTAATGGCATTCAGGCACAAAGCTTTACCTTCAGTCTCGAGCCCTCTGTGTGTGTGTCTTTCTGTCTCTCAGACCCTGCCAGGTCAACCAGATTCAGCTGAGACATTCGAATGTTCACCACTTCATTGATGGTCTCCTTGGACTCCAAAGTCATAGTGAACACTGCGTGGGATCTCGAAGACTCACGAGTTCATGGAGGTGGAGGCCACACGTCGATTGCGCAAGCCCATAGAGAGCACCTAAGTGGTTTAAGACACACATTTCATTAGGTCCCACATTGTGTTTCTTGTAAAGACATGAAATTAACCATTAAATCTCAACTCTGCTTAATAATTTCACACAGTGTGGCAGCGTTCATAAGGGACTTTCTTGGCTCAAATTAGACCTGTGGGGGATGGCCATGCATGATTGCTACTTAAAGCACTGAGTCTGGGTTACCTCACTTAACAGATCAACAAAAAATTATTTTAGGCTTGAGTAAATTAACCACCACTTAAAAAAATGGTTACAATATTTTCATCACAATACTTGTGATGTTTCTTTGGTGGCCAGCAACTTTTTTCTTCCTGTTTGTAGTCCACAGAGTGCTTTTTTGCCTTTTAATAACACTGGTAATTCATATAAAAGAATATATAGTTTCATCCGCTCTAACTGGTCAGACAGTAAATATAACAACCTTACATGAGTCACAATAAGCTAGGATTTTATACCTGGTAGGCTTCAGCTGCTGAGCTCACAAACTTTTCCACAACTCCCTCAACAAACACGCCTTTCTTGATGTTCTCCCTGAGAAAAAGGCTGGCTGAGGCTGTGTCCAGGAGATCATAAAGTTGCTCATTGTATATCTCAATAAATGAACATTTGCAAACTCTTGGACTGAGGAGACTGTTGGAGGGTGGGGGAGAGAGAACAAGTGCGAAATTCATTAGAAAAGCAAATCTGAAAATTTGTTTTTCTAACTCCTTCGTGGTGATAAAATGTTACAGCTCACCCTTTCCACTTCTCTGTTGATGAGAAAAAACAGGTACTCCAAACTTCGAGGAATAACCCCTCTCTGATTGTCTGTGAAATTGTCCAACTCAGACGGCCCTGAAGCAACAGAGACAAAAAAAATAAATTTACCGTTTAAGGTTGATTGCTTGACCTTCCCCCCCATTATAAAATTGAAGTAATATTACGGAAGCCGCACCAAACATGGTGAAGGTTTTTCCAGAGCCTGCTTGTCCACTGCAAGAGAGGAGTCCAATAAGGAACTGAGTGGGTTTCTACATTAAACATGCTGAAGATTGGTTGTGCCATGGTTAAATTTTATGAAGAACAGAAAAATCACTTACTAGGCAAATATTGTACCGTTATATCCGTTCATGCAGGACTCAACAATATTTTTGGCCACACTGCAGAATACAGCATCCTGTAGAAAGATGGCAATTAAACACATACAACGGACACCAGTCCAGTTATATTTAGGAACTTAATTTTACCAATGACAGAGGCATCTTTATAATACTATAACCAATAATGTGCCCCAAACCTGAGCGGTGTCAATGTCAGCAACGTGATCGTAGGTGAAGGTTCGTGGTTTCGGTTTTGAGAGCAGACGGATGGTGTTTGGTGAGGTGACTGAGAGACACAGACTCTGATCTCCATCTGTGGTCAGCCCGGTGTCCCGGGTCAGAGGTCGCACTCGGACAAAGACTTTGATGGAGTCGCTGTCACCGCTGTAACCCCAGAAAATGGCACGTCAGAAAGCATGATACTTAAGGCAAAGATAGCAAGAGTTAAACATCATTAAGAAGGGCAGCTTCTAGTTTACTACATTTTTTTAATAACTTTACAGTTTTGTGTGAAAATAAATATAATTATCAGCAACGACAACACAAAAATGTAACTGTTAGTGATTAACGTATGTTACCAATGTTTCCAGAAACAAAAGGAAAATCTTGTGTCACTTAAAGTAGGCTCAGCTGCAGCCATCATGACTTCTTATTTTAGAATCAGCTAAAATAATTTAAGCAGTGAACTTTTCAGCATTACAAGTCACAAACATTTGGTTTGCACTTGTCCAGCTCAATAAGCTGCACACATCACTACTTTATGTTTTTGTTGTTGTTGCGCTTTCCTGTGACTGCACACAGTGTAGAACTACACTTTCACATACATATTAAACCAAAATCCGAATCCTTTATTGTCATCAAATACAGGTGCTTGACGAAATTCAGCAGTTTGAGTCTGTATTATTTGCTGATGCATACAGATTATAACCCTGCCAAATCACGTTTATCATTGCAGAAAAAAAATCACCACATTCAGGTGGCAAAATAAGGAAAACATTTGCTTGTGACCCTTCTTGGTTGCAACAATTTGTTACACGCGTTTTAGGTATGAAAAAGCTCTGGTTCAATTTAATGTTACCGTTATCCTCCGCAGTTTGCAGCCTTAGCGTTTTAAACTGAAGAAAGGGTGATCACCTGGCAGCAAGGTGGGTTGAATCGGCAGACCCTGTCAATAAATAAACAAATGATGACAATGTTAGACGTCTGATCAGCTGTTTAAGTCGTTTTTGGAGCTGCACTTTCATTAGCTCAACGTTCACGCATCATTCTTAGAGCTTAAATGCCTGACATCGAGTTACCATAGCAGCGTTTTGCCTAATTTTACGCATTTTAGTTGAAGAACGAAAAATTATAGTTTTGGTTCCTGTCTGGATCACTGCCTGCTCTGCTGCAGACAGGAGGGCTTTGCAGAGGGTCACCAGGTCTGCTAAAACAATCGTCGTCTCCCCCTGCCCCGCCTGGAGAACACTGCCAGCTCTAACTGCATTAGCAGAGCAAAGAAAACCTTGGCAGACCCCTCTCACCCCCGTGGACACCTGTTCAACCTGCTGCCATCAGGGAAGAGACTCAGGTCCCACAAAGGCAGGACAAACAGGATGAGGAACAGTTTTTTCCTCTGTGCCAACAGAACTGGAATATGTCTAATGTTATGCTTGATGAAATGTGCTTTCATTTATTTAAAAGGGGACATTTTCTCACTCTAGAAACCCTATTTTATTACTATGTTACGCCATATATCTTGGTGCTGTGGTCATATTGCTTATTTAAACCTTCACGCATGTCAAAGAGAGAAATCTCTCACCCGATCTTACTTCTCAATTAGAATTTAAGAAACCAAACCTTTGTTTTCACGTACTCGGAGATAACAGCTAAACCAGCTCGAGATAAGAGGTATGGGAATATGATTTTGTAATTTTTGTCCTGTCATTGATAGTCTATGTTCAATCGCCGTTTAAGGACTGCTCAGAGTATTATCTTGCCACTTCTGTCATCTTTGAAGCTGACTCGGGGAGGCGCTGTCATCAAAACGCATCACATCCGCTCTTTTACACGATTGGCTGTGTGACCGGGAAGTGCGTGGCCTTTGAACGCTTCCAGCGATTTAATTGGTGCGTTTCACGACTTTTAAATTCCAAACGGTTGTCGCCCAGCGAAGGCGAGGGTTTTTCGAAACCATCTCATTCGTTCTCATCACTGTACCGGTGAAAGAAGGAATTTCTGCTACGGTCACATGTTATATTAAGGTAAATGCTAGATACACAGGTTTATAATTTAGTCCGTTACACCGGGAGGCGTTTTCTAATCTGACATTGATGCCGAGTTTTTTTGTTTTCTTTGACTTTCGGTAACTGAGGTGCTAGCTAGCGAATCTGTTGTCACTTCACTGTTGACGTTAGCTGGATCAACACTAGTCCTGTCGAAAGTTGCAGCAGCGTTAATTACAAATCTCTAAAGACGAGTCGGCAGTAATTCCGTGTTTTCTGTGGGTTTTGCTCTGTGGATACGTCCATTGTTATCGTCTTAGTATACTAATAAGTAACGGTTTATTGAAGCACTAGCCTCCCGACATCCATAAGAGGGTGTGGAATTTATCCAGCAAAACGTCATTTAAAATATCAGCTGAAAGTCAGTGAACTATCCATTATTTACAAGTAGCTATGTTAAGTTAATCAAGCTATCGTTTGTGTTACTGCTTGGTCACAACATGTAAATCGTATAATTTAACCAATAATGTTTCATTAATCGAGGGCCTCTTGAGCAATGCATGACTTAAACAGCAGTGCTTAGATTTCGCAAACCTAGAATATAAATATTTAGGAGTTATCTTTAAATATATATATAATGCTATAATTGTCTAAAAGTATTATTTTGGGACCAAGATGTTGACATTTATTGGCATCTGAATGTGAAAAATAAACTTCTCAACGCCATCTGATGGCCAAACTATGCAGCTGCTGCAGCGCACTTTCTACCCAACGGATTTTGGCATTGTCGTACACACGTTTGTTTTTAGTGGACAACATACAGTTTACAGCAGTTATCAGTGTATATGAAACTGCAGTGAGTGAATACTGGCCTAGCACCAAGTGGGAACAGCACTTTTACTTTTTAAAACTCAAGCAGAGTTGCTTGATGTTTATACATATATAAAAAAAAGAGGTCTGTCTTTAAAAAATAAAAAAATTAGACTGTATTTCCTTTAGATTAATTAGAATTCAGCTGATTAAAGTAAATAAATGTCATTTGTGTGGGTTGTAGAGTCCGTCTCATGCTACCACGAGTGTGAAAGCACCACCAACATTCAAAAGTGACCAAAACATCATCCAGAAAGCATAGGTACTGAGAAGTGGTCTGTGGTCCCCACCTGCAGAACCACTCCTTTATTGATGTGTGTCTTGCTAATTGCCAATAATTTCCACCTGTTGTCTATTCCATTTGCACAACAGCATGTGAAACTGATTGTCAATCAGTGTTGCTTCCTAAGTGGACAGTTTGATTTCACAGAAGTTTGATTTACTTGGAGTTATATTGTGTTGTTTAAGTGTTCCCTTTATTTTTTGAGCAGTGTATAAGTGCTTTGAGTGCTCAGAGTAGAAAAGCGCTACTAGTGCATACCCACTTTTTGCCCCACTGGCCCTGTGAAAGGGTATTTTCTAAAGCAGGTGAAGTCGTTTCAAACAAAAGAAACCACCTGAAGCCCAGCACTGTGGCAAAGCTGTTATTTCTATATAAAAATGAATTAGTAAAATGTCCCCAGTGAGCACAGTCACAAACCAAGTAACTCAATCACATTCACATCACAGCTCTCTCCCCAGTTTATTTCCACCTTCCCTCTTGACCCCAGCATTGTATCATAAAGACAGACACTATATTAGTTAGTTCAGGGTTTATTTCTTACCACCACAAAAATAATTTATTCTGTTCAAAGCTTCACGCACCAAACGCTTGTTGTGATTATAATCAGTCTGCCTGTTTTACACTGACTGTCCACTTGATGGCGCAGTAGAGCAAATGAAGCACCATGAAGCTTTGACCCATGGGTTCACCGATTGAATGGAAAGCTTCAATGCTTCATGAAGCTTCATCTCACCATCACTAGTCTATACCTTTAACATGCTTGTCTATAATGTCCTTTCTAATCTCCTGGGACAACTCTGTCCTTCACTTCCTGTGGTCCATGCTCAGTGTGGTACACCACGTCACCAAACCGCACAGTGACGACTTGGCGCCCTTTAAATAGGCAGACTGACTGCTAACAGGCTTGAAGACACCTGTGATGCTCATTAGAGGACACACCTTAGTTTAACATGTCCCTGTGGTCAAATTGTTTCAATCTTTTGTAGAAGTTCCATTTTTGTCCAGGCCTGTTTCTCCAGTTTGGTTTTTAAATGTTTCTGTTGACCCACAATTCAAAAGCAGTGCCTGATTTTAGTTGGTTAAATTTTAATAAGTTTTTATTTATTATTATTTTTGTCCATTTCAAATTATTTCAGAGACCATTGTGGACATTTTGTCCACACGTATATGCTTTGAGTGGGAGAGGTTTTATTAAATTATCTTTTTATCTGTTTTTAGAGTGAGAACCCAGCTTTGGATCAGATGGCATGTATGTGATTAAACTCCCAGGTGAAGACGTTGATCAGTCTCCAGAAGATGTTGGTGTCATCGCTGAAGGTGTGCAGGTGCTCAGTGAACTCAAAGATGCTTGTGCCTTACTGTTTGGGATCATCTACGACCTGAACCTGCGCTATCCAGCTGACCTCAGGTACACTTCTGAATTCATCCAAAGGTCCTGATGGAACTTGATACACACAGACTTTCAAACCAAATCCAGGTACTCAAAAACAAACTGCTGGAATAATGCATGAAACCAATATGGTGCTGTGATCCGGGGGCTGTTCAGTGTGCTGAAAGGTTTTTGTTGTTGTCCTGTTAACTTAAGCAGTAGTTTTGGTTGTCCGTTAACCTTTTATGGAGGCTTACTGTTTTACCCTAAAGGTTACACATTTCAGATTGAAATCTAAGGTAGCAGGATAACACTACTGACCTGAGACCATCCAACTCTGTTAGGAGCTTATGTTGGACAGCAGACATAGTTTTGAGTTTTATTTTTTTCCTTTTTTTTCTCGTGTGTCAGATTGTTGTTACAGCACTTTCAGTTGTGTTAAGCTGCCTCATTGTAGCTGCTTAGCCCTAATGGGTAAAAATTCTGGCAACCTCATGGTGTTCTGATAGTCACTTCTCCTGCAAAGACGCTTTACCATAGTGAGGATGTTCTGCTGCCGTTTGAACTAGTTGAAGCTTGTGTGGAGCTAGGAGCTCTGAAAAGTTTAACAAAAATACTGCAGCACTTGTCCTTTGATTATAAATACAAACCATTTTTATGCTTTATTATGTTGAGTGTTTTTGTAAAACAAGTTGGTTTTATTCTTAGTATCTAATAAGGTGCTCTTCTGAGAAGTTGTGTTTTTTCTCCCTCCGTTAACAGTTCTTTTTCTTTTTAACGTGACTTCAATTTGACAAAAGAAACTCGATTAGGACCAACTTAACTATATCAGGTTGCTCTTACTCAGTAATCCTGTGTTGCTTCAATGTGTATCCAGTTAATTCTCTGAACTTACCTGTATCACATACATGTAACATGGGGTTCATACATAAAAAGAAAGTAACCACATTAAGTTACTCCTCTTACTTTTGCACACTATACTTAAGTCTTTTGAGTAAATCATACCAAACCTTCCTAATTAACATCTACCTAAAAAAGTCATGTGGACCCACTTGACACAACATTTTTAAGTCCATTCAATCTTCTTTTTTTTGAGTGTATTGTGCACATACTGTGCAGCCTGCTCTGCATGTTTTAGCTGTCCAAACTGACACTGATGTGTCTTTCCTGAAGAGCTGGACTTCATCTGTAGTCCCCTACAGAACATGGGCCCAGGGTGCAAAGAGACATGTATCGGTGCATGTTCTTTATCACTTATCAAATCATTCATTAGGGTCGCAGGCAGCCTGGAGCACAGCTCAGCGCACACTGGGCGGAGGCCCGGTACACCACGGACACATGCCAGTCCATCACATGACCAACACAGACAGACTCACCACCTCCCACTCCACTCTCACATACACACTGGCTGCTGAACAATCACCAAATAGACTCGAAAGCCTGACCTTGGGCTGTGAGAGGAAACCGGAGCTACGCAGAGCTCCAGCTCTGTATTTTGATGTGGTGCAGCCACCTAGTGGACGTAAAGAAGAAAAAATGAATGAATACAAATTAGCCGAAGCTCTTGCATGAAGTTGACAAATTAATAGGAAATTCCACTATTATGACCTCAGAACATATTTATTAATTAACATTATGGGCCTGGAGAGTCACCAACAACAAAGAAAACTGCAAGAGACCTCAGCGTGTGTGCGTGCACAGGTGTTTCTGGCAGAAATAAAGTCCTTCTAAGGATTTGATCTTCTTTCTGAAGTACATAATCCTTTTTGGATCAACGCTCACAGGCTTACAGGTTCACTGTGAGACATTAACAGAGAGCAAAACATTTGGAAAACTTGTAAAAGTGCCAAATGTGCAAAACTGAAGATTTAATTCATAGACAAAATTGCCAGTTGTATAAAAATGAGGCAGGTAGGGGAAACAATCTTATGACACACAGTGATGCACATTTATTAGACCACCTGTGATAAAAACAAGAAAACACAAATATTTCAGAAATCTGATGACATTCT
>JAMQGT020014901.1:0-43901 GCA_024447675.2 Pterophyllum scalare | reverse complement strand
GAAAGAATGCAGTTTTAGAAATTCTTTCTAATAGCTTTTGCACCGGCTTCACTTTTCTGATCCAGAAGCTAGAAAATTTTTTTTTTATTTACAGTCTATGGCCAAAGCTAATGTTGACTAGTTAGCTTGATTAGCAAAGTGTATCTGTAATTAACTGTGAATTATCTAGTGTCAAGCAGGCTTGGCAAAACTATACTTACTGGATAGACTGAACAGTCGACTCCTTTCTGTGACTGAACTCTAAACAAGACAGGACAGCACCTACCTGTCACTCAAAGCTGCCATGCCCCAGTAGCACCTACATAACATGAGCTTTTTTCTTGTTCCTGGGTAATGTGTTTTTTCCTGATTGCTTATCCCTCAAATGTCGAGAACACATCTGAAACTTTGTGTAATTCATTTGTAATTATATTTATAAATGTCCTGTATTTTGTAAATTTTCCGGGTCACAGCAGCAAAATTTGAAGATAATATATATTTTCTCTACCTACAAGGTTCTCAAGCAAAGTGAGACTTCTATAGAAGCTATTTTCTTCATTATTATTATTATTATCTTTATTATTATTATGTACCAGGCTGTATTTCTACAGTACATGCGTGTCTGTGGAGGCTGACTCACTTTTGAGCAAACTTCATATTTTTATGAAAAAATGTTATTGTTTTTCTGTGAGCTTCAGAGGTGCTAGTAGATATCTTTTGTTACCTTTGGACAAAGTCAGTCTTTTTTGCCTAATTTTCAGTACTTATTTTAGGCTATGCTAATTGCTGAGATAAACTAACTGCTAGCATAGAGTTTCCAAAATGTAATACAAGACACTACAGCCTGATTTCTTTAGTGACAATAAATGACAACAAATGGAAAAGTAACTCCACACCCTAGGAATATTTGAGTCAGAATTAAAATGGTCACTTTGTGCTTAACTGGAAAAAAAGTATCTCCAAAATCTTAAGTTTGGGAGATGAATTTCCTTTTCACAGTCAGCAGCAGACCGGACCTGTCTCATCTATTTCTAGCTTTGACACGTATTTGTTCATGAACACAACAGCAGCTCACAGCACCTGCTGCATTAATATTCTGTTTTAGGGTGGATTTTTTTTTTTGTTTTGTTTTAATGATTCATGTCGCTCCTGCTGTCTCAGTCAGCGTCAGACCGTCTCACTGCAGGTTTATGAAGCCAACAACATGACTAAGTGGAAAAGAGCCTTCAGCTATAGGAATTTAGCAACTGTGTGCTTCTGCACATTTTCAGAGAAGCTGTCAGTGTCAGTAAAGTTGTGGGGTTTTTTTCCTCTGAGCCGAAATAAACGTCCACGAGAACAAAAAAAGCCCTGCTCGTGCAGCTCAACAGTAACGTGTCTGATCCTGCCAGATCCTCGTGAATATAACTTAGCTTTTCTTCCAATTTTGCATGTCACCTCTGGATGACTTGCAATAAACCCGTCTGATCTCACTGAGCTCACATCGTCTCGTTCTCAGCCCCGAGATTGTTTTCATCTCTTGAAAATGAATCCATTATTTGCAGTGTGTAGCCAGATGTAGAATAAGCAATTACATGAGAAACAATTATGATAGGCTGCTTCTGTTCATGAATAGGATTACTAAGCAACACCTAGGCACACAAAAACCCCTATTTGTCCACAGCCTAATTCTCTCTTCATCATTTGCACATCAAATGCAATTTACTCTTTCATGAAAATGGCTACAATTACAATTTAGGACAACCCTCCCAGCTTTTCTTTGGCACACAGATGGGCAAATTTGCTGCCACTTTTGAAGGAGAGAAGCCAGTAGCAATGCAAATCCACTGCAGGGACTTTAGAGATATGATTGACAGCTGTGGTTATCCTTAACGTTCCTATCAGGCCAGCCTGTGGCCAGCTCTGTCCTATTTCAATGTCGGATACAAAGATGGAAATCTCTACTGCTCGACATGGAGCCGAGCCCTGTTCTCTGTTGTGTGTGGCAGCTGATTTATTACAGACTGAATGTCTGGACAGAAGGGCTTACCAGGCCTGGGATTTCCGTCTGGACATGCTCTGCCTCAACCACTTTGAGTGTGGGGTCAGGTGATAGATCAGCTGTCTGCAAATCTTATCAGAAGACTTTATGGTGTCTGCATCCTGTAGACGAGGGCAAAAAGAGTGCTGATAAAGGAACAGAACAAGACAGTAACAGTAGTAAGACAGCAGCTTTCGGTGGGAGATTTTCTGCTCGTGGAAGCAAAAGAGAAAAAACATTTTTGCAGTTATTTATATTTTCCAATCAAGTTTTTAAATCTTGCCAAGTTTCCTTGATTTTTTTAAACTTATCAACCTGTAACTGTAACATATTTCACCTGAACAGAAAAAAAGGTTTATTATTACTTTTGAAGCCTTGAGCTACTCCTGAACAAAACACAATTTAGCCGACTTGCTGGAGCAAGAAAATCTAATCACATGCAGCATGCTTTGGGAAGGAAAACACAGGAAGAACCGAGGAAAGGTGAGATACAACAGCTACTGATAAACCCTGGTAATTTCACTCCATAAACCATGTTGTGGCTCCTGGTGACCATTACTTACATTAAAAAAAAATTCAATATTCACCTTTGATTATAATTACATATCTGTGCATAAAATGCAGCCTTGTTCTGTTTTAAGGTGCTATTTTGATTGATTTCAATTTTGCTGATAATGTCAGGTCACTCCAGTTTTATGAGTTTCAGGTATTAAAAATTCAACAAACTGCATCAAACATTTTTCCAGGATTCATACTGAACAGCTATTTCTAGCTCCTCCAGAGTAACGTGTCGGCAGAATTGCTTTTGAGCATCTGTCTGTAGGAATGTAAGTCAATAAAATCCTCAGATTAGATCTTCTTAAGAAGACAGTACTTCACAAAATGAATTCATAAGGGAAATATTTTTAGGAGAAAGCCTTCCTATGCATAGTGCATCAAGCTTGTCAGGGACACACACACACACACACACACGCACACACGCACGCACACGCACACGCACCACACACACACACACACACACACACACACACACACACACACACACACACACACACACACACACACACACACACACACACACAAAAAAAAACTGACCTTCTTAGGACACTGCATCTCTCGAGCCAGGCTGAGAAGCAGCTCGTGTGAGATGGGATCCACTAGATTGAGGAAGGCAGCGTTTTTGTACAAGATGTCGTTGAGTGAGGTGCCTTCTAAACCCAGATCCTACCAAAGAAGACAAGATAAACAAAAACAAATCATAAACTCAGCAGGATGCAATTGCAAAAATACACAATTAAGAATCTAACAGTGACGCTTTAGAATCCCCACCCCCCAATCCCCAATCCACCCCCCCAAAAAAGGGAAACAGGCCCATACTGTGTCAAGGGCATTGTGACTCCAAATGGAAAGATAAAAGAAGTGTTTTGTTTTAAATATTCATTAAAGGAGACAGGCTGCTTTTTCATCTACAGTAGGAAAGTGAATTGTTGGGGGGAGTCACTGGGGAAAGGCTGTGTTTTGGCATATAAGCTCTCCATGGCACTAATCCACAGTGCATATCCTGAAATGCTATAGCACACACTGCTTGTACAAAGCAACCCGCTTCTGACTCTGTCCGACGTCATGTTAATACCTCAGACCAAATCTCTTGATTTCTACATGCTCTACTTTCCTTAGTCATTCAAAACCTGGAAATAAACTTTCAAATGCACTTAATCCCACATTTCAATGCATGTGCATCTATTTTTCATGGTTTATAGTTCTGTTCTCATAACAGAAATACTGTGGAACTTCAATATGAAGAGTCTGAATAAATTCCATTTGTGCTGCACATAAATACAAGAGGTCAGAACTAGCAGCTGTCGTGGCAGCTTGCACACAAATATGATGAATCCAAGAGGTTCTGCGGTATATAAAAAACAAAAATCAAACCAACTAAAAAGAGGAGTTGTCAGATGACCTTTTGAGAGTGAAGAGACAAGCAGCACTCAGCAGTGCAGCTGTGTGCACTGAACTGTACCAACTTGCCTTCATTCACACGTCCATCCTCAAGGTCCTAATGAGCCAGTCTATGATGGCGAGCACTTGTGCAGCCCATGCAAGTTTAATGAGAAAAGAAACCTTTGAGTCACTACATACAGTATGCACACACCTGCACACAAACATACAAGACACATCCAGACTTATCCCCCCCAACACAATCAGCATTGATTGTTAAGAGACCATTAAAGTGGGAGGCTGGCAGCTCTACATTCCCATCACTCCTTTTAACAAGGGTGGCAGTAAACACAGACCGAACACAAAGCATGGGAGAAGCTGCATTTGCCCTTCTAAGAAAGGCTTCTAAGAAAGAGAAGGTATAAAAATATCTCCTCTCTGTGTTTAGGCACGATCAGTTGTCACGTGCGAGTGTGAAATGAAGCCACAGATCCTTCCTCACATCTGCAGCAAAGCTCAGATCGCTTTCATATCTACGGCAGAGCTCAGTGTTACACACCAATTAACTCCGTCGCAAATTCTGAGAACAGAATCTCTCCGATATCTGCTTGCTTGCAAATGCTGTGAGAAAAGATAAAGTGAGGCTCATTTAAAAAAAAAAAAAAAAAACAGAGCTCATTTAGAGGAAGTGAGCCTCCCATCCCCTGTGATGTGGCTGTCATGGAGCCTAGCCAGGCCAATTTATCTCCTTGGCTTGATTAAGGAGGTTCCACTCTCTCCTGTGTCAAGGATTCAGAGTAATTAACACTGGATTCTGCGACAGCTAAAAGACAGAGGACAGCCCTGAGGGCAAGCAAACAAATTAGATCACCAAGGATATTGCTGTGTTGTTAATGCATCCACATATCCTTCCATGAATGTTTTACACATTTGCCAAAGCAGGTGAGAAAAGTTTTTTAAAACATTCCTCTGATTAAGATCCAGTATAGTGGAGTGCAGCATATTTGAGATCATGAGTACAAGACTCTGGCTACTAAGGCAAAAACTGCATCAAATCCCCCCCCCACCCCAAAAGGAAGTTTTTTTGATTGATGATGGTGCATTTTAGATGCATTTTATTTAGTTTGGCTAGAAGTTGCCTCGGCTCATGTTAAAATGACCAAAAATGCCAAATCAGATGACCATAGGAACACACGCACAACAAAGTATTTAAAAAAAAAAAAAAAGACAGAAGGAAAGCAATGACTGTGGCCTAGATTTTCATTTCTTTAGGTAAGAGTTAATAAAACATTTTGGAGTAGAATAATATTTTGTACTGAGCAACACAGGACTCCAGGGCTCTCATTGTTGCTGCTGGAGCTCAGGCCATTACAGTGAGAGAGAGAGACATTAAGAGTGGGGAGTGATGGAGGTGGCAGGTCGCTCTAATGGGAACATTGGAACAGCCTAAGGAAAAGGTGAAATTCTCGCTATAGAGGGGGTGAAACAAGGACAGATGTAGAAGGGGATGGAGATTTATTTGTGTTTGCGTTTCAGGAAATATCCAGAACCATCAGGAGAAAATTAAATTTGAGCTAACGTGATGACACAATGTGGAGTTTGACCATTTCCTCATTCAGAGCATAATCCTTTCAAATCTAATGTCAACACGGAGCACGTTTACCCAGAGAGAGTGGTGAGTCACATGCTGTGTCTGCCACTGAAACACTGTGTCACAGGTACAGCGCTCTGCCAGTGGCCTACTTTCCATAAAAAACAAATGCTTCCAGAGGAAGTGGCCAAAGAACTGAGCCCATGTATGTGTAGTGTTTTAAGGGAAATTAAGGAATAAGCTGGCCAGGGGTCAAAGATCAGAGGCCAGGACAACAGGAGTTCCATGTGTTCTTCGGGAGAACACTAGGTCACCTACATTTGGATATGCATGCATATGACTGCATCCACGCATGTACACAGCTCCTGACTCTCTCCCATCTGTTTCTCTGAGATGAAAAACAATGCATGCCCGCATCAGCGCCAACGCAGCCTTAAGGCAGTGGTGCTGTCTGCAAACAGGTCTGACTTTATCGCGCCCTGTGCAGTTTCCTCCTTACCTTCCTCAGTAATTTGAGCACGTCGGTCGCCTGGTCTATCCTGCGGTCACGGAGCAGCTTCTGGATCTCTTTGATCCACGCCACTCTCCTCATGTATGGGCTGTGGTTAGTCCTCCGCAGCATCCCAGGCAGTTTGTCTGATTTGAGCATCAGTGCAAACAGAAAGTCCCCGCCGCCCCGACTGCCCCTGTCGCTCTCTCCGGCGTTATTAAGCAGCTTGCGTCGCTTTTTGGAGAAATTCTCGTTGTCCAGGCTGCTCTGCCTGCTCAGCCTGGAGCCCATGATGTTATTGTTTTTCGACAGAGTCAGACAGTACTACCAAAAGGACAAACCCATAATGAGCTCCAGTTTTCCTTCCAGCAGACGCTCCAGTGGATGGTAGAAAACAGCGCCGTGTTGTCTGGCGCTGCGTTGCTGTGACTGGCTGGCAGATGACTGAGGATCCGGTGCAGAGTCACAAAATATCCTAGAACGCTCTAAATGATCATCATCCCTTCGTGCACCCGTCACGCGCTGCTATTTCGCTTTGTTTCCCCCCACCGTGCGCTACGTGCGCCAGGCTCAAATGATGATGAAGATGCTCCGGCCGTGTCTGCTTTACGCTGCTGTTTAGATTTGTGCAACGTGGAGAGTCCGACCAATCGCAGCATCTGGTGTCTGCTGCGCGTCTCTCCTCCCAGGCATAAAATTCCCCCTCTGTGCAGCTGCAAAGGAGAACGAAATAATAAGTATATTCAGTATGTGAGGAAACTGTGTAAAGTCAATTTGAAAAGAATAATAAAAAAAATCCTCTGAATATGCAAGTTTCAGTTTGATTTAAAAAAAAAAACACTTAAGGGGTCGCTTAAGGGGGTCTTCGATTTATCCTTCAAAAGAACTAAAATTTTGTCTTTTAGCTCCAGCTGCTCAAATACGGGGCTTCGCCACGGGCCCCGTACAAATCTGAATTTCTCTTTTGTCAGTGTTCTTGTCATTCAGCCTTTGCATGAGCTGTCAGCTCCTGTTTGCATCCATCACAACTTCAGTAAGCCACTGAATTCGCTGAAAAGAAAAAAAAACATCCACATGCCGTCTTTCCGTCAGATTGCCATCTTTTTCCAGGGTGGTCTGTGAGTGGGGGCCCCGAGGTGCAGCCAGCTACATAATAGACAGCTCTCAGTTAGTTCACCCTCCCTCCACACCTATTCTATTTGTAGCCCAGCTCCCATCATTGTGGCTTTAAGGACTTTGATCCTGACTTGACCTTATTTTCTGGTATGATTCAGGCTTACCCTTGTTTAGTGGAGTACAACGCTGATCTGTTCTCTAATAATTATTTTCCCCGGCTGCGCTCCGTGGACCGGCCCAGCTGCATATTTTTTCTAGAGGTTGTAATTATGATTGACCGGTGCCCTTAATATAATGTTTCTGTGTTGTTAGGGTTTAAAATTTGTATGCAAAAATTATTGTGTGTGTGTGTGTGTGTGTGTGTGTGTGTGTTCATGACAAGAGAATAAAAACTTTACCTAGAGAGAGTTAATGAGCAGTTGGTAAAAAAAGCATTCTCAACCTGGTGGTCATCTTTTTGTGGGGTCTGTGATGATTAAGGTGGACGCTTTTAGATATCATGTGGAGCATTACTCAGTCAGCTTTATTATACCCTGTGTGATTGCAGCTTCGTTTATAAGACACAGAAAAGAAATAGAGAAAAAAAATGGCCTGGTCAAAGTAACAGACAAATCATGCAGTGCAATAGGGCAACTGTGAAACACTGATGCAATTTTCTTGCCCTCAACCAGCTTAGGGGTTAGGATGCTGATTCTGAGCAGCAGTGAAGCAGGGCAATTTTTAGAGGTTGTCAAATTGAGAATATTGCTGTACATTGGGGTGGCAAAAAACAGATGTATTTTTTTGTCTACTCAGCAAATCCATGTAGGTTAAATAGTAAAGTTCTTTTTTGGCCACTTACCTCTACTATTTTCTTATGTATGCACTACTGTTATACCTAAGTATACTGTCCACCCATCCATCTATTTTCTTATGCTCATCCTTTTGAGGGTCTATCCCAGCTATCATAGGGCCAGAGGCGGGGTACACCCTGGACAGGTCGCAGGCCTGTAGCAGGGCCCTAAGTATACTGTGAGGACTCATATAATAAGCTTTTTTTTAAAGGCAAAACTCAAATGATTAAAAAATCTCTATAACGGTTGCTGTAATTATTCTTTTCAGTTGTTGATGAGGCCAAACAGGCTGTGTGAATGTGTCCGTGTCTGGAAATCTTCTTATGGCTGCTTTCTTTAGGGGTCACCACAGTGTATCAGTTCCTTCCATCTCACCCTATTCCTAGCATCTTCTTCTTCACTACATCCATGAACCCTTTTTTTGGTCTTCCAGTTTTCCTCCTGCCGAGCAGCTCCATCTTTAACATCCTTTGTCCAATATATCCACTAGCTCCACTATATCCATCATAGCAACCATACATCATAGCAGGTCTCATTAACACGTTGCAAACATTTCCTTTCAGTCTTGCTGCTATCCTTCAGTCACAAATCACCCCTGACACTTATCTCCATCTGATTCAGTCTGCTTTCACTTTCTCCTTTATCGTGCTTACACACTGTCCATTGCTTTGAATGGTTGACCCCAGGTCAACTCATCTACTTTCACTTCCTTACTCCTTGCATCTTCACTTTTCCATCTGTCTCTCTCTCTCATTTACACACATGTATTTTGTCAGTGCTTCTCTCCAGTGCATACCTCCACCTCTCCAGACTCTTGCCCATCTGCTTGCTACGCTCACTACAGATCACAATGATGTCTGCAGACGTCACAGTCTACACAGCCTCCTGCCTGACCTCATCTGTCAGCCATCACCACTGCAAACAAGGAGGGGCTCAGAGCCCATTCTTAATTAATTAACACCCCACCTTGAACCCATCTGTCAGTCCTGCTGTACCTCCCCACTGTCTCACTGTCCGCATATAGTATATTTCAGAAAACAACTGCTGTAGAAAAATGTAACATCAGTTCTCTTATTTTGTGCACAACCCCATGTCAAGTTTCACTGTTGTTTTGTGGGGTGGCCAGAGGAATGGCCAGACTTTAATTAGTGATGGCCGTGGCCACCCTCTGGCCAGCCTGCAGTTTTCCCCTCCACGTGGTAGCAATACCCTCAATTCATATTTGGATTTTGTTGCACTGTTTAGCCTATGACTCTCAAAGCAGTCAAAAATCCACCTGATCATGTACAACCTACACTGCAAAAAAGTTTGGGGACCTCCGTGTTTCCCATTTGTACACTGCTGCTATGAGAGAAGAAGCTGAATTACCAACTCCTAATTGCAGCACACATCTCAGAGTCTGTCTATGGAGTCCCTATCATTAAAAGGACTGGACCCACCCATAAAAACACATTACATCACCTTTCTGCTCTTAGTGTTTCTGCAGGCTGCGTTTCACCTGTCGCTGAGGAACAACAGCAGTGTGTGATCAGATCTGCTGCATTAAAAATATAGGCTTAAACAAACCTTCCTCTTTGTTTTACGAAAACAACTGGAGGGAAACATGGTGGGTAGCATGAGTGCATCCCTCCTAGCAAAGTCAAAATGAAACCTATAAGCCTTTAGCTGAGAGATACAGATATTAAAAGAGCTCCAGCTGATATTCCATAAAACAACCCCCCATCCAGTGACAGTGGCATTCAGATTAAAACTGAAGGAAGCAAGGCTTCTGTGATCTGTAACAAACAGAAATGTAATTGTCCTTTTCTGCTATAAATCAGCTCTTGGGGTGGCTCTGAACATGGGAGATCCAGAACAGGATACAGTAATTAGATTTAGAGACAATCATAGCAGCAGCAGCAGCAGCAGACCACAGACTCCTTTAACAGTGCTTTATCAGTGTGGCCCAGCAACAGGAGTGCACGCTGGATTAGCTGAAGTACCGCAGAAGGGTATTTGCTGTTCAGCAGCTACTGTCACCGACACTGCCAGCTTGGACCCGTGCTCCTGGGTGAAGGCGCAGGCATCTTAATTGGTCTGAGGACGCCTGCAGAAGAAGCCAAATAGAATGTGACACGGTTACTGAGCATGGCAACGCTGCTGGCTGAGCCAATCACACAAAGCCCCGAGTCAGAGCTGAATGCTGCTTGCATCCATAAACAGATTGCTCTCACCTTCACTTTGGCAAGTCTGGCAGATTGATATCAGGGTGAAATGGAAGGTTATAGAGGACCAGAAAGACAAACTTAAAATGTTCACTCCAAAGTGATGAAAGAAGGGCAGGTATCTGTCTTTTGGAGAAAAAAAAACATCTATTGCGAGTTTCTTCAGAGTTTTCTGAAGAATTGAATAGGTTTGTTTGTGTATGCATGTTTTTTGTCAGAATTTTTAACCTTATTGCTTCTCTTCTAACATCCCCAAGAGCTCCAAAAAGCTTTGATGGCGATTGCTTTTCATCTCCCATCTTCCTCTACAATGAGACAAAAAGATCAACATCTCAGCTTTTTTTGCCTCACTGTTCCAGTACTTTTGGAGGGGAGTGTATGCCTTTTCTCTCTCTGTCTCCATATTTAGTTTGCTTCTTGTAACTTAAAAAAAACAAACAGTGTGGCTCATATGAAAGGAGCACTCATCAGAGTCACAGTGTGACACCTGAGCAAAGTCACACCTAAAAACCAAAGATGACACAACACACATCACCAGTGAATTGCTAGCTACAATATATAAAGCACATTGTCACCTGTCATTATCCTTGCTGTTCAAGCCAGCGTTTGGAGTTTGGCGTTTTAGTTCTGTTTATTATGGTATGTTTTCTTCTTCTTTTGTTCTGTGTTCTTGTCATTCTGACTTTTCTATTCTAGCTTAAAAGATTTTTTTCTCAGTTTTAATTGTGTCTCCTTTTTGTAATTTGCAATCATAGTTAATGATTATAGTTAATTCCCTGAGTTTCAGTTTTCCTGCCCTTCTGTGTTCCCCATGTGTGTTGTTAAGTCTCATTTTCTGTGTTGTGTTTCTTCATTTTGTTACTTCCTGTTTTATTTTTGCAGCCTCGGTCTCTTGTTTACAATTTTGTTTCTCCTGTCTTGTGTTCTTGGATTCCTTTCAGTTGTATCTCTTTACCCTGGTGTTTCCAATATCCTTGATTACCCCATGTGCCTATTTAAAGCCTCACTTTGTGTTAGTGCTGTGTAATGTTGGACTGTTGTCTGCCTGTGTATTTTCCCTGCTCTATGGGCTTTTTGGATTTATGGATTCATGTTTTTTGACTTCTTTACTTTAAGTTTGTCGTTGCAGTCTGTATTTGGGCCCACACTCACACCTAACCATTACTACTAACACTCAGAGTCAGCTGCATGGCCAGTTCTTTTCTACTTTTCTGTCCAGTATTTCCAGAGTCTGTGAAAAAACAAACCAAAGTTGAGGGAAACAAAAGTTTGGTGTTCTTGTTCTTTGGTGTAATTGTTTCCACATTATGTGTGTGAATGTCTGGTTCCCATCTGAAAAAAAAGAGACAATGTCTGGAGGAGAAGACTGTTGCTTATAAGCTGCAGAATCCTGTCTCATTCCAAGGTGTGCTGATTTTCCCCCATCAGAGAAATGGTTGGGAAGTCCCTGATTGCTGGTCTGGTGGTCCTTGTGGTGGCTGCAGTGAGCCTGTTCCTGGGGGTGTTCATGGGTTTGGGGAAGAAAAACACACCTCTCCACTTCAGACCACTTCTACTCAAAGGCCGCCGTGGCTGCTGATGCTGGAAAGTGTTCAGAAGTGGGGAGGTAAGAAGACGTATAGCAGATGTTTTGCTCCTCTGTGCACTTTCTAGCTGTTAAGTGTATTCTCTTGTTTCCAGGGACATTCTGAAGAAAAATGGCTCTGCTGTGGATGCTTCCATTGCTGCCTTGCTGTGTGTTGGCCTTTTGAACGCTCACAGCATGGGCATCGGAGGAGGGCTCTTCCTTGTCATCTATAACGCTTCCACAGGTGAGCGTGCCTAATTAGTTAGAAATTCTCAGCACGGCAAACTGAGGAGACACTGATCAATCAGTCCTCATTTTCTTCTCAACAGGGAAGGTGGAAACCATCGATGCGAGGGAGACTGCGCCCATGAATGCCACTGAAGACATGTTTGGCAACAACACCAAGCTTTCTCGTACAGGTGACACCTAGCTGTGCGCTGCTGGAGGCACTGATTGGCCAAATGTAGAGCTGATTTCATTTAATTCTCTAAAGTTGTTGCAGCTTGATTTAGGGTCCATCCAGCTTTTGTCAGATGTTCTTACATTCTTATTAATCTCACACACCTTCTCTGCAATTTTTTTAGGTTGCGTTACAAAAAAAAAGCAACAAAACATCTGGGATGAGCAGAACACTTTATCTGTAGATATCTCACACTATCTTGGTGTCTCAGCATGATGGTCTCTCACTCAGAGAAGGGATAGAAAGAGAAAGCCTGTGAAATTTAAATTAGTGGTCCTGCTGTTTCTGCATGACAGGTGGACTGTCCATAGCCATTCCAGGAGAGATCCGTGGTTATGAGATGGCACACAAAAGGCATGGACGTCTGCCATGGAAGGAGCTGTTTGAGCCCAGCATTGCCTTGGCTCGTGATGGATTTCCAATTGGAAAAGCCTTGGCTCATGCAATCTTCAAAAGCAAGGATTCCATTCAAGGAGATGCCAACATGTGGTGAGGGCGATCCTTATGTCTGAATATTATATCATATGCTATAAACCTAAAGAAACAGATATTTTGGGAAATATGATTAACTACAATTTAGAGATGATGATACCATAACCAGGGCATGCTTAGCTCAGTTTAGCATAAAACTGGAAATGGGGGGAGAGACACCGCTGTCTGAATTTGATGTGAAGGTAAAGCAACCCACCCAGCGTCACATCTCGGCCCAGCTGAGCCCAGAGCCAAATAGATCCTATTCATCTGTCTGCTTCAGTCCAGCAGAAAGTCCTCCTGAAGTCTCAGTGGGTTACAAGATTTCAGAAAAGCGTTCAGCATGTAAATACTCCTAAAACCATAACTTATTTTTGCACCTTGTTTTTCATACAGATTAAACAAGATTAGCCCTCTGAATTAGTAGGTTCTATAGATGTAAGTAACTACAACAAACCCCTCCTGGCAATAGCTTTCGTAGATGTATTACAAGAATTGGATATTTGATTCCAAATGTGTGCCCACCTGCTCATGCACTTAAAGGAACAGTTCAACATGAACACAGGAATTATGCATTTCCTTTCTATCCAAGACCGAGATGCAAAGTTTGATACCTGTCATTTCATATGGATTGCTTGCACATACGTTCACCTCATTATTTGTATATGTACTAATATATTCTGACAACTGGACACCAGCACAACCAGTCAACCTTGAAGCAAGTTTTAAGTTAACTAAATAAATTTTCGACCAATGTGGAAGAGTTGTCTTTAAGACTGTTGGAAAAAGACTTAATTAGAACTCTTAAACAACTGAGGTTTTAAATTTGGAAAAAAAAATTCTCAGCCAAGGAAAAGGTATTTTTAACCCTTTATAGGGCAGGTGACTATTTTTGGCAATTTCCACACACTATGACGCCCATCCCACACCTCAGTGAGGCTAAGAAGCATGTGATCTTGAAGAAGTGACCTAATGTTGTATGGAGTCATAATGTGTATGTTGTAATGTTCTGAAAAGTGATGTTGTAATGAATCTGCTCTGTTCTAAAATACACGTTCTTTTCACCATACATCTGATTTTCTTCTACATGTCTTGGAATTTATTTACCACTTACAGGCAAGGAACTAAATATGGTACCTTCATTGATTGGGATTTTCTACATGAAAACATTTTAAAAAATATCACAAAAGTCTTCTTATGTCCTCCAATAACAACAGGGTTGAAATTTTGAATTTCAAAGTGTTTCAATGAGTGCTCTTTAAAGGGTTAACCTCCTAAGACCCTGCATCCACGTATGACAATGTTACATTTTTGGCTTTGTCGCAGCTTATACTTCAATCTGCTCAGTGTGTTATACTTTATTAAGCCATGTTGACTTTGTTGTGTTATGCTGTAACATAAACCCACTGTCCCAATCTGATTTTTTTTAAACAAAAATATGTAACAAAATTTCCTGTTTGAAGAGGAAGCTTAGTTTATATAGATATCAGGTCCATCTAATCAAATATCTTAGAAATTAAAAATGCATCGTAAACAGGAGCTCAAGTCTCAAGAGCTTAAAACCACTTTGTGAAAATTATTCAGGCCTCACGTGGTGTCTGTTTCATTTCTGCACCCTTATTTTCTCCTTTTCTTTCCTCTCCCAGTGAGGTGTTTTGTGATTCTCAGAAAAACATCCTGAAGGAAACTGATATTGTTAGATTTCCAAAGCTGGCTGACACATACCAAAGAATAGCAGAAGAGGGGCCTGATGTGTTTTATAATGGGACAATGGCACAGAGTATCGTCGAGGACATCCAGGCGGCAGGTGCTCTGCTGTTTCCTCATCCACTGATGTCTTTGTGATTGTTACTCTTCACCTTGAAATCACTGCGACACTTCTGTACTTGTTCCAGGTGGTATCATCACCCTGGATGATTTGTTGGAGTACCAGCCCGTGCTGAATGAGACCCCTCTGAAGCTGAATGTTGGGGAATACACCATACATGTCCCAGATGCCCCCTCCAGTGGCCCTGTGCTGGCACTCATACTCAACATAGTGGATGGTGAGCAGCCTGGCTGAGTGTTTGTGCAGCCACGCAGAAGAGAGGATGTCAGGTTTCCCCAGGTCGTCTCTGGAATGTTTCTCTGCCTGCTTTGGAAGCAGAAAACTGAGCTGCTGCTTAGTTCTGCCTGCCAAATTTAATTTACCATCAACACTCCATCTGTTCAAGCACAGAATCATTAAGCAATGCCACAAATAAAAAGTGGCATCATTCACTTAAAATGAGAGAATGCTGAATGTGTTCATATATGAAGTTGGAGGGGCACGCGCCTACACATTTATGCTATTTGTCTTGCAGTTTTTAAATAACCTGTCACTGACTTTTAGCACAAAAACAGAAGATTTCAGATCAGGTCAACAAATTCACACAATACATCACTCCACCTGAGATCTTCCTGTGGATATATTGCAGGGTACAACTTCACAGACACAAGCGTCTCCACAGCGGAGAAAAAAACTCTGACATACCATCGCATCGTGGAGGCTTTTCGTTTTGCTTATGCCAAGAGGAGCAGACTGGGGGACCCTCGGTATCTCAACATTACTGATGTAAGGGCTCATGCTATAATCCTCTTCATTCTTCAAGGTTTTTTAAGCATATACTGCATCACTTTTCTCCTTGTGACCATAAAATAGTCTCGTGGAAACTCTTTAGTGGGATTAGTGTGAAATGCATGAAAAAAAAAAATATTCTCTTCAACTGACTTGTTTTGCTCCCTACAGCTAATCCAAAACATGACCTCAGACTACTTTGCCGATGGCATAAGGAGCAAAATTACAGATGACACGACCCACCCAGACAGCTACTATGAGCCTGACTATTTTGTTCCAGACAACCACGGGACAGCTCATCTGTCAGTCATTGCGGAGGATGGAAGTGCTGTGGCAGCAACAAGCACCATCAATCTATAGTGAGTTTATCTGACACAGCTGGCATTTAGTCGGTAAACATGCCTCTCAAAAGTCATGTATGTAAATTACCTGTCTCCCCTACAATGTAGCGCATTTACTGCATGATATGTAATGGTTTTATTTCTCCAGCTTTGGGTCAAAAGTCATGTCTCGATCTACTGGGATCATTTTTAATGATGAAATGGACGACTTCAGCTCTCCATACATGACCAATGGGTTTGGAATTCCTCCCTCGCCCAACAACTTCATTCAACCAGGTGTGGCTGAACTGAGTTATCACTCTTGTATTACTTTAATCCCATGTAAGGCATTGACCTTTAGAGACATGTCAATGTTGATGCATATCAGTGTTTTCTAAGTTAAGCCTCATGGTTTTCAAAGACTGACTCTTTCTCTATTTAGGATGATTCAGAGGTGACATTACGAGCTGTTTACTCATTCTCAGTGTTGACATACAATTAGCTAATACCCTTTCCCTCTGTGGATCACTGGCTTGCTGATGCCATTTGTCTTGCAGTTTTTAAATAACCCGTCACTGACTTTTAGCACAATAACAGACGATTTCAGATTAGACCAACAAACTGTCTCAAATGGATTGTGATGTGATTGTTTATAGCTGCTGAGCTAACTCAGCATGACTCCATTCAACTATGAGGCAGTCAAATCCACCTTCTTAAAAAAAAAAAAAAAATCTGTTTCTAGGCAAGAGGCCGCTGTCTTCCATGTGTCCTACTATCATCTTTGACAAAGAAAACCAAGTGAAAATGGTTGTAGGAGCGTCCGGGGGTACAAAAATCACCACAGCAACAGCATTAGTAAGTCTAAATCATTCAAAAGCATCCCCGTCCTGTAGACTTGGGTATGTGAAACTTTCCATGTTGTCATTTTCTGTCTTAAAACAGGTCATCCTGAACTCCTTGTTTTTCAACTATGACCTAAAGAAGGCCGTGACTGAGCCACGACTTCACAATCAGCTTAACCCAAATATGACAGTGGTGGAGCAGGGCTTTGAAAAGGTGGGTCAGACAGGCTGACACACAGACGGCAAAACAGCTTAGTAGTATTGTAGTAGAATCACAAGCAAAGGAAGCCATACATGTGACCATGCATTTAATTTAATGTACAATAACTCTAAAACTTAATGTGAAAACACTTGACGTTAAAACTGAATCAAGCAGTTTTACCATCAAACAATTTTTTTTAATGCAATTAATTCCCTCTGCTAACAAACTCATACTAAGGTGGTGGTGTGTTTACAATATTGTTTTAGAATGCAGCATTTTGCTACTTAGCTGATGGTGGTGGGAGGTATTAGTATAAAAGTGAATTTTGACCAGATGATTGGCACTAAATGCAAAGCAAAGTGATCACAAGAACTATAACAAATGATCCTGATGGTAGCATGAATGTTGATCCCTAAATTGGCAATTGTTCATCAAAACTGTGAGAACTCTTGCACCAGAAGTGCCAGAGTCACTGGGATTCATCCTGTGGGCACTATGAACAACTGTACATTTTTAGATATCCCTCTAGCTAAAAACACACAGCAATGATATTTGATAATAAAGAAAGGAAATTGAGTGTTTACTCCTATACTACCAATCTCAGCCAAGTTTCAGATTCATGCATGTTGACTTTTACAAATGTACCAGCAGTCAAAAAGGTAAGAAATGTTTCCAGATATGTGCTGTGCATTAGAAAACAAACTTCTGTAAAAAGACTTTGTGTGTGTGTGTGGTGATACTATGCCAGAGTGTCCTGGAGGGTCTGGTCCAGAAGAACCATGTAACACAGCTGCTGAGGACTCCAGACTCTGTGGTCCAGGCGGTGGTGCGGCAGGGAGAGCGTCTCTGCGCAGAGTCTGACCCCAGGAAAGGAGGCTACCCGGCGGGATACTGAGCATCCCTTCAGTTTCTTCTCAGCTGCCCTCAGTGAGGACTGTCTCCTCAAAGGCACTTGGACAGAACCACAATGAAACAGTGTCTGCACTGAAGACTTAAGCAATATTTAAGCTAAGGAGACACAGCCAGTGCGCCTTCTCTGAGATTAATTTCTTTTAATCAAACATGGAAATTGACTCCACTTCAATACCTCTTTTACTCAAATATTTAAGATTACTTTATCTTTTTTTGGGGGCATTACTTTTGTGTTCTGAAGTAAAATGAGAGGTTGTATCTAGTTTGACTCTTGTATCATCACTACTGGATACTGGTCAGGAGGGTTGTGTTTTGAGGACTGAAGCAGAAACCATTTGAACATGAATTTGTTCATGTATGATATCACTATTATAAACATCTAATATATATATATATAGATAATTATACATACATACACCAACATTGGTAATGTCATTAGGAAATGTTCATAGGTTTCAACACCAAGTTATAGGTTGTCCATGTAGTAATTTCATTTCTTTTCTAAGGAAAAACTGTTAATAACTGGACAATTTGTATGAAAATGGAAGGTTTGTTTATGTGAACCTGGTAAGAGGAAAAAGAGCATCAGTTAAAAAAAACCAAAACGAACAGCTGCAAGCAGGTATACCATGGAGACATCTCAGGTTGTTTGCCTGTTTTACTAAAATGTCTACCTACATCTCCCTCCTGACGTAAGCTGATCCTGAAATGGACATTATTTAAAAGGAAACTCACCATGTTGTTTTCTACCGTGACACTATCACTTCTGAATTGTAAATGTTTAATATCGAGTAGAGGTTAAGTCGATGTATAGTGTATTCTGAAAAATACATTTGCAGATATATTTTTCTAAACATGCATTGTTCATATGCCATGTTTGTTGCCATGCTTGTTATTAAACACTTTGAAGAAAGATGTTATATTTTACCACAGACGCTGTGCTATTTCTGAACTGGAATATTTGGCAAGAAATCACCCTCAGGATTCAGTATCAGAATGATCCAAAGAGTCAATGGTAGCAAAAAATCTGTATAACAGAGCTATGATCAACTCTTTTCCTTTTTTTCCAAATAAATCATTTGGTCTAATTTTCAAAAAAGCCATCATCAAAATCCAAAACTGAAGAAGGCACCTAGGGCTGTGGTAGTGTTAACTAAATGCCACTCGTACTGACATGTTAGGCAGGCAATGTGTTTACACTAATATAACGTTTGCTCACTAACAGACGATAATTACAGCTGAGGTTTATGGAAATGTCAACAGTTGCACAGGTTACAAATTCGAGTACTTTGCTCAAATTAAGAGGATCTCTGAAGTCTCCGCATTCATTTTAATGGGAAAATACACTGCTCAAAACAAATTAAGTAGCAGGTTCAGATGCTTTGGTGTCGCTGAAATTAAGAACAGGTGCACTAGAGGTGCAACAATGAGACAACCCCAAAACAGGAATGGTTTTACAGGTGGAGGCTGCTGACATTTTCCCCTCATCTTTCTGACTCTTTCAAAACTAGTTTTGCATTTGCCTAGGCTCAGTGTCACTACTGGTAGCATGAGGTGATACCTGGACCCTACAGAGGCTGCACAGGTAGTCCAACTCCTCCAGGATGGCCCATCAATATGTGCCATTGCCAGAAGGTTTTCTGTGTCTCCTAGCAGTCTCAAGAGCATGGAGGAGATTCCAGGAGGCAGACAGTTAATCTAGGAGTGCTGGACAGGGCTGTAGAAGATCCTTAACCCATCTGCAGGACCTGCAAAATGACCAACAGGCCACAGGTGTGAATGTCTCTGACCAAACAATCAGAAACAGACTTCATGAGGGTGCTCACTGCCCAGCACCGTGGAGCCTGATTAGCATTTGCCCTAGAAAACCAGAATTGGCAGGTGCACCACTGGCACCCTGTGTTTTTCACAGATGAAAGCAGGTTCACCCTGAGCACATGTGACAGACATAAAAGGGTATGGAGAAGCCATGGAGAATGTTATGCTGCCTGTAACATTGTTCAGCATGACCGGTTTGGTGGTGGGTCAATGATGGTCTGGGGAGGCATACCCATGGAGGGGCAAACAGACCTCTACAGGCTAGACATCAGCACCCTGACTGCTATTAGGTATGAGGATGAAATCCTTGGACTGATTGTCAGACCCTACGGTGGGTCCTGGGTTTCTCCAGTTGCACGACAATGGCTGCCCTCATGTGGCGAGAGTATGAAGGCAGTTCCTGGAGGATGAAGGAATTCATATCACTGATTGGCCCCCACCTGACCTAAATCCCATAGAACACCTCTGGGACATTAAGTTTTGGTTCACCTAAGACTGTGCAGGAGCTCAGTGGTGCCCTGGCCCAGATCTGGGAGGAGATCTCCAGGTCACCATCTGTTGTCCTATTAGGAGACAATGGATGGAAGCATGTGGGGGGTCCATACAAACCAATGAGTACTACTTTGAGTTGCTGCAATGAAAGTTCAGCAAAATGGACTAGCCTGCCACATAATATTATCACTTTGTCTGGGTGTTTTTGAATTCAGCCCTCTGTAGGTCGATAATTTTAATTTCCATCAAATGCCTAACACATTACTCAGTCCATAACAGTGTAGATATCCAGCATGATTTTTTTTTTCTGAGCTCTGATGTGATTTCAAAGTGTCCCTTTATTTTTTTTTGACACATTTCACTATGAAGCTCATGGTTACACAAGAATTACGCTTTGTGATGACCAATATCTGCACCAGACTTCCTGCTGATCCATTCAGCAGCTGCTAAGATAATTCAGTCTGGATCAAAACTGTGGACTGACTGAAAAACAGCTGCCTACAAACTACAGACTGTATTTAAAAGACTTACACTACAACATCTCCCATTAATTTTGGACTACAAAAACCTCAGTGTTAGCATTTGGATAGGCAACATTTTTTCTCTTCTTTTTATTTGGAGTCAGAAGTTACCACACATGGATGAAAGGGTGAGGTAATAATGTGAGATTGTGTGCAAGTGAAACTATTTCAGTTATAGCAAAAAATTTACTTCACGCTGTGTCGTAAAAAGAAAACTGGGATTCTCCCAGTCTGTAGAGAGGCTCCTGATGCCAGTGACAATTAGAAAAGCAGTTGGAACTATAAGGTTCAACGTCTCTTTTAGGTAGACAACAAAAAGGAGAGGTTCTTGAGAAAAGTGAGTGAAATTGTAGGACTTAATGGTGAGTTGTGAAAATATGTTTCAGTAACTTTTTCAATTATCAGCTGTATCCCTCCTTGGCCTGTTGGCTGTGAGGGGTGAATATTTGTGGGTTTCCAACATGAACAAATTCAAGTAATGCAATGGTGATTAACAGCACAATGAAAGACACCGCTAAGTAAGAGACTTGGAAAATTCTGGAATTTCCTTCACCAAAATGAAAACACAATCTTATTGTATTGGTCTTTATCCATAGGTGGGAAGTAACAAAGTACACGTACTTTGTTACTTTACTTAAGTAGAATTTTCAGGTATCTGTACTTTATTTTTCTGAGAATGTTTTATTTTTACTTTACTTTTGTGTACAGTCATTAGTTTAACTTTAACACATTTGAGGTAAGTTTTTAATTCACATCATGGCGCACAAACATCAAGCCGATCTGAAACTAAATGGAGTGAACAATAACCCAGAGAAGGCAATCATATTGCTGTATTCATCACCGGTGAAATCCCGAAGAGAAGGAGGAGGCAAAAACATAATTTCAGCATCATTTATAGTGCAATACTCAGGGGTTAGAGTAGGTGGGAACCATCCGGAACAGCATTTCTGATGCAGATATCGTAAGTTGTGGTCATGGTACTTCAGCATCTAGCTAGTGCTATAGAAAAGGAGTGAGTTAAAAAGGAGTGGCAGGTAATTTCAAATGGAACATTGCTAAAAGCTCAACCAATGTGAGCAAACACAAACTGCCTGCAGTTTGTCGTACAGCGTGTCTGCTTGCTGAAGGTCCAGGTGCTCTATTTCCCAGGGAGAGAAAAGAACGAGAAGTTCACTCAGAGATGGTGAAAGATGTAAGAAAGAGGACAGGAGAGGAAGAAGAGAGGTTATTTTTAAAAGGTAAGGACTGCTCAGCAACTTTTGATAAACTTAATTTAAAGCTTATCTTCATTCATTTTAGAAATTTTTTGAACAGATATTGGATCAATACATGAGCTGTTGAATTAATGTTTTTTCATGTGAAACATCCTGAAAAACAAATTGAAGTATACTAACCTTTTTGCTATTCAAAGGTTGAATGAAAATACTAGACAATTTAGTACAGTCTACAATGGTTAGTACACAGTAATGTACTATGATGGAGTGGTGCAGGGCAGCTGTGGTGCTCATGGTCAATGACAGGTTACATATACATATAGGGTAGCAGACATCAAATTCAATTTAAGGTAAATAGACTGGTTCTTATAGCACTTTTCTACTTGAGCACTCAAAGCCCTTTGTACATCATGCTTTCATCCATCCATTCACACAGCACTTTTTGCTACACCTAAGTGCTTTCTATCTAACATTCACACACTCCAATGAACACATCAGTGTTCAGTATCTTGCCCAAGGATACATTGGCATGCAGACTGGAGCAGCCACGGATCAAACCACCAACCTTCTGATTAGTAGATGACCTGCTCTACCATCTGAGGTACAGCCACCCCAAGCTTACAGCACCTGGTATTCCCAGGCAGTCTCTCATTCAGGTACTAACCTGGCCCGACCCTGGTTAGCATCCAAGATCAGACATGCTCAGGGCAATATGGCCATAATGATGTGATAGTGATGATGCTGATTAGATTCCCTCAGTGAATTCCTCCTTTATACTGTACAGAGGTTGGAAATCAACCATAGAGATGTGAAAACAGGTCAGCTTATCACAGCCTGTACACAAAACCTTCTACTGGAGGTCACAATAGAAATTATTGTGACTTATTTTAAGGGATTCTTTTCTACACACTGCAATGCTGATCTGAGGGTTCCCCCACCTGCCGAGTCCCCTTTTAACCCCTGACTGCACTCATTTTTATGTTTAAGTGTCAAAGCAAAGTCACCCATCTACACTGCAGGGAACAGCAAATAAAGCTTTTTTTTTTTTTTAATTCCCTTTGCTTTTCTCTGCTTGTGTTCTTCATAACAGATGATATTCAAGCTGTGTGAATTCATTAGAATTACAATTTAAGTTGACACAAAGTTTGTATTCCCTTATATTAACATTGCTTTATTATATTAAGACAAGAAGTTCTGTTTTCTTTGTGCAAAAATAGCTGGTAGAAATGTCGGCCAAAAAGCTGTTCTACTTTTATACTTTGAGAACATTTCAGAGTCTGTCGTTTTTTTCACTTTTGCTTGAGTTAAAATGCTGAATCGGTACTTCAACTTTTACCAGAGTATTTGTTAACACAAGTATCATTACTTTTATTCATTAGATCCATCCATTTTCTTCAGCTTATCCAATCCAGGGTTGCAGAGCAGGGGGCTATCCCAGCTGATGCAGGGTATGTCCTGGACAAGTGGCTAGTCTGTCGCAGGGCTAACAGATTGTACTCTGCAGTGGCTATAGACTAATGACAACATCAGTCTTCAGATTGGTCCCCTACTGTCCTGACTTTAACTATAACACAGGAAATGATACCTACCAAGGAAACGGTGCAATATTGCAAACAAAGCAAGAGGCATTTTTGTTTTCATGATAGCTACCGATTTCCATAATAGATGCTGGACCTGGAGTAACTGTGTTTGTTACCTTCCTTTTGGGGGACGCAAAGAAGTCAAAGAGGGAAAGTCAGAGAAACTGCAAGTAAGACAAGTATGAAGCTTAGACAGCCATTCACTTGATGGAAAACACTCGGGGACTTGACAGGGTTCAAAAGTGACATTCAGTTGGATTAACTCTACTAGATCAGTAAGAAACGAAACCTGCCAACTCACTGGGGAGGGGGCAGGGGAACCTGTCTATTACCACGTTATATTTAGCATTTAAACTATGCAATGAATTTTCCACTAGACTATTAACTTCATATTTAATCAGTAGATCATACACAGTGAAAAAACATTTATGACTTACTGGATTGGTTGGAGGAAATAAACAAAACCTGAAACTGAGCACTTTTTGTGACCTGGCTAAAGGCATGCACTGAAAACCACACGCTCAAATCTCTATGTTACCACACAGCCCCTTTGGTCCATATAGTCTACCCACTGATACTTGCAATTATGCTAAACATGCAAATACATGTATTTTATGGTTCCGTCCCTGAAAGCACAGCACTGTGGTGTTTACAGAGAAAACAAGGCTGCCATTACTAGAAATCTATCTGTTTATCAACCGAAGAAGAGGAAGCCAAACACGCCACTTAAACTAATTCAACAGGAATTTTCAGGGGTTGAGCGCAGATAGTAAATGAGAAATTTTCTGTCAACATAACTGATTTCTGCAGAATGGCAAAGAAAACAATCAAAAACTAAAATCTCAAGATATGCATAACTGTAACCAAACCATAGCACAGAGATATTCCTTCTGCAGGTGTTTCCTGTCACTTATGTTCCTACACTTGTGCCAGACCAAGTGTAAATTAAACAAGATGAGGCAAATTATTTTCCTGAAGAAAGGGCAGTACATAATGGATAAGATACCAGGCAGAATGCATTACTCCAACATTATTTCCTGAAACAGCTCAGAAAACTGTGTCGGATCAAAGTGGCATTTATATACAGTATTTGTGTTGCGTTATGATTTCCTGATCTGGCATCTGACTTCATCAGTATTCCCCCTGCAAGATCAGAATCATCCGCACGAGTGAACACATTAATCTCATTGCTAACTGTGATATTACCCTCATTCATCATAAAGCAGCGGGTAAATGAGCACGTCTCGTGTCAGCTGTTGATCTGAACTTCTGGCATTTTTCCCTACACAGGTGCATGGCATGCACTTCTGTCAGACGGAAGCTATTAAACCATCTTATCTTTAGGACCATCATTCAAATCCGCACATGATCGTGAAGTGAAGACACAATGGATACATTCTATCTACTGGAAACTCATTTTTATTCATGGCTGCTGTCATGTTATATTTAGTTACCATCCTGCTACTCCGTGTGAAAAGTTTCACAAACACCTCTGGTTCAAAACAGTCATAAATGAAACGTTTTAGTGCTAGGAGAACACAGGACAGAGCCTCACCACCATCTAGTGGTGAATTGCAGCAATTCCATTTGTGGTGAAAGGGGGAGCAGTTTAGAGTCGCATAGAGACGGGCGGTGCTGGTGATTGCAGCTCCTGGTCCAGCAGCCGGAAGAGCATGGCACTTTTGTTGCACTCCAAGGTTTGTCCCAGAGAGTGGTGGAGCTGCGCCTGCAGATAGCGGACGTCCCGCAGCCGCTCTTTACAGTTCAGCTGGGTGAAATAGGCGGCGGCCTCGTTTAGAGTGTCAAGAGCTAAAGCCGCCAAACACAAATCTGTTGGGACATAAGTGACATTGTGCAAATGTAGATCAAAACCATGCAGCACTATGAGCAGTGGCCCAGTACCTGAGCAGGGGGGTGAGGTGGTGTGTAAGGGGTGGAAGTGTTACCTGCTTGCCCTGGTCTGTTTGGCCTGAACCCAGCCACCGCCATCTGACAGCGAGCTGCCAGCAGCATGGCGCGACCTTTGTCCATGACTGCTCTGTGGGCCAGAATAGGTTCGATGGCTTCATGCAGCACATACAGAGCCTGCTCAGGAACCCCCAACATCAGCTGCAGAAAAGTGAGAGAACAATTACAATAAATAAACCATGTGGTGATTTTTGCATAAGCATAAGCAGGTATTTGCAAAGATGATGCTATTTTAATGTTGTGGCTAACCTGAGTGAAGGCCAGATGAAGGATGGTTTCTGAGGCCAGGGATTGGAGGTGGTGCTGTCTAGCTAGAGCCAAGGCCTGCAGGAGGACAGGAAGAGCTGTGGAGAAGCCAGACGACTCCCAATGGAGCTCAGCAGTGGACAGCATCACTCTGAATGAGACATGAAATGGCTTTCTATGATCTCTGAAGCATGAATGCCAAATTACATTTTTGGAGAAACACTTATGTTGGTGTCTTTACATTTTCTAGCAGAGCAGTTCATTCTTGCAAGAGTAATACATAATTTGAACTTAATACCTTTTAAGCAAGTTTGATTTCACAAATAAAATTTATGGTAGAATAAGAATGATTACTGTGTGGGAATCAAGCTTTGAAGGTATGAATAAAACTCAGGTCCTACCTGATAACCATCTCTGTACATTTAGTCTTCTCACAGCGAGCCTGCAGCTGCTGTAAAATGTGATACGCTTCAGTGCTGCGATTGAGAGCCTTCAAAACCTGAGCTTTCCTGTCACCAACCACAATGTTATTGTAAAACTGACATTACACTTTTATAAGACAGCTAATATTATGAGATTCACTTCTCTGACTTACCTGTAAAGACCTTCCGTTTGGTTTAAGGCAGCAATAGCTGTGACTAGAGGCTCTGCTAAGTGGTATTTCCCTTCATTCATGTGTCTCTCAAACTGGATTTTCAGATCACACAACATCCAGAGCTGGATTTGGAACACACAAAAACACTTCATTATAGTGGAATTATACCATGAGTTACAGAAAGAAGTAACTTTGTGAGGTTTATTTTACTGTGCAAGAATGATCAAAATCTACACTGCACAAAAAAATTAAGTAAACACTTGATCAGAGTGTAACACAACGTCAGTTAAACTTTGGGATCAAGTTAGGACACCATTATGATTCCACCTCACCTGCTTTGGTGCAAATGAAAGTGCACTGGAGAGGCAACAATAAGACAATCCCCATAAAGTGAATGGCTTAAAAGGTGGTGGACAAAGACCGTTGCACCAGAATTGGCAGATCTACTGTTGGTGCCCTGTTCTTTTCACATATAAGAGCAGGTTCACAGCAAGCAAGTGACAGAAGTGGATGAGTCTGGAGACACTGTGGCAAATATAATACCTGTAACACTCCCAGGACTGTGCTGGGAGACAGAAAACATTCTTGCGACTGCATATATAGATGTAGCATCTTTGAGGAGCAACCTGATTGGGCTGCAGGTACCATCTCATACTACCAGCAGTAAAAAGAACACTAGCCAAAAAAAAAAAGAAAAAGCAAAACTATGGAAAAAATCAAGCCGGAGGATAAGGAGAGAGCAATGGTCTGTGGCCACCACCAGCTAAACAATTCCCTTTTTGGCAGTTGTCTTGTTGCCTCTCCAGTGCACCTGTTGTCACGTTGATTTTCACCAAAGCAGGTAAAATGTATTTGCAATGGTTTATTCTTAAGTGGACAGGCTGATATCCCTGACATTTTGTGTTACATTTTGATGATCAAGTGTTTCTTTAATATTTTAGCAGTGTGTTCCATTTTGTTAAGACACCATGTAAAATTGCAATTTCACATCAAATTAATTAAATAACAAAGCTAAAATCAGAGTTAAACCACAGGAATTTCTGTCTTCCACAGAGAGATCACCAACTGTTAGTTACAACAAGAGAGCTACATCAGCAGGCATGACTAAAGCTTATTTTCCCAACTGCTGTAATTAAAAATTCACAAACTGACACACATGGTAATTAGTTTGCTATTTGACATAAGGAAGCAAAATATAATTATCAAGGGGGAAAAAAAAATTCTCCAACCTACTGCTAAATATCAGTGTAACTACATTTGCCATCTCAGCCTCTGGCTAGACTGAAATTAATGTGGTTTGCTGTGGTTCATCTACCTTTAAATCACATATCTAATGGGAAACCCAGACACACAAGTAGCTGAAAGAACACATTAATTTTCCATTTTTTGTTTTCAAACCACATACTATGTAAAAGATGTAGGTAGCCACCATAACATTATAATCTGATAAGCGGGCGTCTGTCCTGATGCTTCAAGTGAGCGTTTTGGCTGTAGTCGGTCCTAAAGCATGATCTGCTTTATCTTCCTCTCTGACTCTAACAGGGACCATAAATTGCAAAATGAACATCATGTTATATTCAGTAAGACTTGAAACTGGCAACTGATTCTGCGAACACACCAGGAGAGCATTTAATGAAGTCACAGATTATGTGAGCCAAAAGGACATTTTCCCACAGATATAAATACAATCATCACCTCCTGCTGGCTTATTTAAAGAATGTGGGTTTAAGGTAATTCCCTGATTATGCCTGCTTATTATGTACAAGGTAGTAAGTAAAATCTGTCATAAGTGTCCATGATTTTTTTTTTGGATTCTAAAAATATTTAACAAGGCTTTATAACAAGGCTTGGCAAGTTTTTTGGGGACTGAAAAATTAAAACTCTTATTTTTCAGCTTTGTCCTCTTTGTAGCTACTGCACTGACACAGTGAGACACACAGTATGGCTCAGAGAATGTACCTTGGCATGCTGTGTGTGAGGAGGAAACTGTTCTTTCAAATGCTGAATAACCTCTGAAACAGCACCGTAGAGGCCCTGCAACAAAAGCAAAGGTACATAGGACCATGAGTCATGTGCTGAACTACACCAAGGAACTTAGAAAGCAGACCTGGTCAATTTCTTTTAATGTCTAACAAATATGCAAGAGCAGGGCAGAGAGCAGGCAGACTAGATCAAATCAAATGTGTTACCTGCTCAGCGTGCAGCTCGGCCAGGTGACAGAGAACCACAGCGAAGGCCTCTGTGTTGCTCTGTTGGACTCCGAAGTTAACTGGCTCAAGACTGCTCATGTTGAGAAGCAGCTGGGCCTGCTGCAGAGACATCGTGCTGCAGGAGACGCAGGAGGCCACATTAATGACTTACAAAAGAACATGTTTTTCTGCTCTTGAAAAGTCGAACTCGTGTAGGAGATGTCTGGCTGTCCAAAATGTTAATCCATGCGTAAAACATCAGACATTTCAGCCACTTCGCAGATTTGATTTAATGTGAACGGGAAGAAGCTGCTGTGCTAGTAGGCAGTCAAACGTGAGCAGAACTGACAACTATGTGTGTTAGGGCGGCAAGGTGAAGAGCCTGACCTCTTTCCGTACATCCTCCATATGGATCGTAGTCTGAGCCAGGCTGATCTCGATCAGCTCCGACAGACTGTGCTTCCAGTGAAGAATGTCTGTGTCCTTCAGTGCGTCCATCAGTTTGTGTGCTGTTTTACCCTGTGTTGCCCCCTGCTGGACCAATGACTGAATGCCCAGAGATGCCAAGTACTGCAGGGGGAGAGAGCCAATCATATCTTAAAATCTAATATATAAATCAATTTCAGCGAGGAAATGTGATGCTTCGTTGCTCATGTGTTACCCAATTAGTAGTAGATGTTTTCATTTTCAGCACAGAATTCTCTGAAAATTTAAATGCTTATGAAAATTGGGCCAAATAACAAAGAGCCAAACCATTTTAATACAGGAATTCATATGCGACACCTCATGTTGCACTCACCGGCAGGCAGAAATGGGCAGCCATTTTCACAGAATCCTCAGTTAGCACAGTGCTGTCAGAACCCTTCATCTGTTCCAGTGTGTAGAGCCAACTCTGATGGAGGAGAGCATGTTAGATTTAGACGTAATTAACAATCCATCATGGCACAATCACTGAAGTGAAGATAATGAAGTGGGAACTGCTATACCAGACAGTGCTGCAAGCACACATGATCATTGGACTCCTGGGCAATCCGGATAGCCTCCTGTAGAGCCAGATCTGCCTGTTGACTAACAGGAAAGAAAAGGGAAAACATCTTTGTAAGAGCTGCATTTATTCTTTTCTAAGGAGCTTGG
Organism: Pterophyllum scalare; assembly: GCA_024447675.2. Lineage (NCBI taxonomy): Eukaryota > Metazoa > Chordata > Actinopteri > Cichliformes > Cichlidae > Pterophyllum > Pterophyllum scalare. The sequence continues at coordinate 14,603 of JAMQGT020014901.1, read as the reverse complement.
ACACCTCTGACTCTTGTACTCACTAATGGCCGAAGCGACAGTGCAAGCTTGCCAAGTTAAGAGCAGCATAGCGGAGACTCCGACCATAGCCCTCGTCCCCATTGCTCTTTCCATCATTTCCAGACAAGATGAGGCGATCAAAATAATGTAAGAGACTGTGGGCTGACAGGAAGATATCCTGAACTCTCATGCTGTTCAAGTAGTTGAGATAATGCTGAGGAGAGAGAAAACGGACCTGAATGAAGGACATACTGACCCCCTGAATGATCTGGTTATAGAGTCAGGAAAAGTTAAGGAGTTGAACCTTACCGCTTCAGCAAAATCAGGGTTAAATTTCAGCATGTTGTTGAGCTCTTCCTGCAGAGCAGCAGGCTTCAGGGCTTTATTTTCATCATTCTTTAGTAGATATGCCTGTAGAAAGATGTTTTTTAAAAATACACAAGTGCCTGTAAATACTGCAACAGAACATTATTTATTTATTTATTGCAGGATCTGTTGATATGAACAAGACTTATACCAAGTAGCTCAAATTCATAAAATGTATATAACCATAAAATGTCCCAGTAGATTACTCACACAAATTCCATGTTTGCATGTTCCATGCAAATGGGTCATTATATCTAAATGTGCATAATTTGCATATTTTGACAACAGAAATCTAAACGGTAGATAAAACCCAACTTAAAATTGTTTTTCCAATTTAGACTCAAATGGATGGGATTTTGGATATCTGCTTTATTCTCTATAAATCACAAAATTGTCAATAGCCAGAGAAAGTCAATTTTACCATGTTTCAAGAGATAAAATGTTCCAGAAACTGTAGCACTGAAGGACAATTACATACAAACCTCTTTTTGAACAACCTTCAGAATATTGAAAGAAACAAAACTGAAAAATCTGGTAGCACTGCTCAGGTCGTTTCAAAATACTGTTTTTACTGAGCTCACCATGAATCTTCGCAAGTTGCAAGTTATCTGAACATTTATGTTTAAATATGCAATAAGCATGACCCCATTTGAATAAATGTTCAACAGACAAATATAGTAAAATAGAGACGAGACACTAAAGTCGCGCACACACTGGAAGCAAATTGCAGCAATGAGAGACCATAAAAACGTAACATTTGGCAACTTAAGCGACTACAGGTGAAAAAAGTTCTAGCAACTTTAAGTGGGCAGAACCTGTGATAAACTCTTCTCAACTTTCAGGTGAGCGACTGAAGAATGTCGCTGATTGACAAACACTATATTGCCAAAAGTATTCACTCGCCCATCCAAATCACTGAATTCAGGTATTCCAATCACTTCCACAGGTGCATAAACCCAAGCACCCAGGCATGCAGACTGCTTCTACAAACATCTGTGAAAGAATGAGTCGCTCACAGGAGCTCAGTGAATTCCAGCAGATAGGATGCCACCTACGCAAAAAGTCCAGTTGTGACATTTCCTCTATATTAAATACTCTGCAGTCAACTGTATTATAACAAAGAGGAAGCGATTGGGAAAAACAACATCTCAGCCATGAAGTGGTAGGCCAAGTAAAATAAAGAGCAGGGTCAGCAGATGCTGAGGCACATAGTGCACAGAAGTCACCAACTTCCCGCAGAGTCAACCACTACAGACCTCCAAACTTCACGTGGCCGTCAGATTAGCTCAAGACCGCCATGTAGAGAGATTCATGGAATGGGTTTCCATGCAGCCTGGTGGTTGCCAGGAGAACAGCACTTGTCTGAATGCACTGTGTGAAGTGTAAATTTTGGTAGAGTGGGGGGTTTATGGCGTGGGGGTGTTTTTCAGCAGTTGGGCTTGGCCTCTTATGCCTTTTTTCCACTACTACCTATTCAGCTATTCAAGATATTTTCATCCACCCGACTCTATGGGAACAGTTTGGGGATGGCCCCTTCCTGTTTCAACATGACTGCCCACCAGTGCACAAAGAAAGGTCCATAAAGACATGGATGAACCAGTTTGGTGTGGTAGAACTTGACTGGCCTGCACAGAATCCTGACCTCAACCTGACTGAACAACTTCGGGAAGAATTAGAGCAGAGACAGCAAAGCAAATTGCTTCCAGTGTGTATGCGGCTTTAGTGTCTTGAGATCAACACTCACCTGTCTTGCAAGAAAGTACTCTGCTTGTTTTTGTGAGAGGGGACCTCTGCTTGGAGTATTGTCACTTCTGCAACACAAATTAGGAGGTGAAGCCAATCAAAATGTGACACCAAAACATTTAAGGTAGGTTGAAACACTGATGATTATTTCACTCACTGAAGCTCTGACTCGTGCAGTGCAGTGTCCATCTCCTCCTTGTCCACTCTGTCACCTACAGTATCGTCAATGCTGGTGAGGTCCATCTCTGAGTCAGCTGCGACCAAGGCCGGCACCTGGCCGTCCACAGGCTTGGCATAGTGACTGTGGTAGTAGTGCTGCAGGGACTTATACAACTTGTAAACTTGACTGAAAGATAGCTTGTTGTAGGCCAGAAGCATGTGTCTCATAAAAAGACCTGAAAAACAGTGAAAATGTTAACGCAAACTGTTTTAATGACAACTCACAAATCAGGCTTTCATGTAATTACAGTCCAATGGGCTTCCATTAAGATGCAAGTTACTCACCTACTACACTGGTTTTATACGCTTCGGTATCAAAAGCTGTAAAAGGAGTGGGAAGAGTAGAAAAGAAGTACTCCATGTCTTTCAGCTCTCCATCTGCCATTTCATGTAGCCTTTAGAAGAAAAAACAACAGTGTGATCAACCACAACATAAGTATTTTAACAATGTTGTGATATTACAGTGTCTGCATAATGTCTGGCTTGTAGCATCATCATACAGCATCATCTTTTTCGTTCACAAATGCTACAATGAAATCAACTGGTACGCCATTCAGAGGCTGTGAAAGCACCAGTAAACCAACTACTGGTGAAGAAGGCATACCTCAGTTTGACAGCATATGCAGTCTGAGGGCAACACTCCTCCACAGTCTTGAGGAACTGGCCAAGAGTCAGGTCTGGACCCTGGTAAATTACAATGAGCCAAGGTAAGCAATGCTTCAACAAGGCAGGTACAGGGTAACACCCGACAATGATTTAAAAAAACAAAAAAAAACAACCTGCTGCAGGGGTAAAATAAGCTTGTTAAGTCGCCTTCTCTCTGGCAGCGTTATCTTGGAGGCAGTCATTTCATGCAGCAGCGCCAGCACGGAGATTTTATACGGAGTCACCCAGTCTTTTATGCCAAAGACGTTAGCATGGACCACTCCGTTCGTCATCATAGGATTGAAGTACAAACTTTCGTGCACACTCGCCATCTTCAGCGCGTTTCCATCCACGCTAACGCGCACTGGGTCAACATTTAACACAGGGAAAAGTAAACGACAGCCAGCAGCTGCAAAATAGCAGCTGCAGCGGAGGCAGCAGCTAGCTAGGTAGCAGCAATCTGGCACACCAAGTTAATTCAAAACTAGCTAAGCCGTGTAAAAAGTAAAAAAATACATCAGCCCCTATGCTCGGCTAACGCGCAGATGAAGCGTCTTAATAACAGCACGCAGATGTGTCAGTCTTGTGAATAAATTTGGCGTATTTTAAACATGTTAAAACATTTTCCCTCTTTGCTTTCAAACCGCCCTCCTTCTGTCGCCTGAAAATTACGTCATAGAGACAGGACATTTTTTTTTTGTAATTAAACTTTATTTTCATGCTCTAAAAGAGACTATAGCGAAAGTGAAAACTAGTGGAAATTGCGTTAAAGGAACGAGTTGCATCACCGACTGCTGTACTGTTTGATTTGAGACGTCATTCCCGTCCTAACCGTAAGCGCACCTTTACTTTTACGGTCGTCACCGGAAGGCATTATTATGACTCTGCACTGCCCCCCTGTGATAACTAGATGTAAATAAACTTTTAAAAAGTGTCCATGGTAGAGTTGGTGCGTCGTCTCGGACGCCATACAACACTTTTCAAAGTGAAATAATGAAACATTATAGTATTTAAAATTTTGACTATTAGTGAAACAGATGCTAAATGTGTTTATTTAACACAAAGGTGTCGACCTGAAATGGGGGAGGTGTGTGGTGTATCCGCCTTTACCATTTATTAAAATTAAGGAGGATATGTGTGTGTATACATAAATAAAACGTATTAAACATTTTCACTGATTTCCAGCCTGACTACAGTACTGTGCAAAAGTCTTGAGCCAGCCCTCATTTCTTTATGTTTTCCTTACAGGGAGTCAGATTTAATTTTTTAAAGTGTTCTTGAGTAATAGTTCTCTAGGCTTTCTGAAGGTCTGTCAGAGTTTTTCTTTGGACACTGGCTGCTTTTTAATGTATTTTCATTCCTGTCCTTGTACCTGACCATTTTCAGAGGAAAGTTGTTTTGTTTGTTAAGCCACTTAACACTGACCGATGATTTATTCGAGCAACAAAAGGCTCTTAAGTCAAGGGATGAGTCGGTGTTGTGTCCACATATAATAGACAACTTAGCAAAGAACCAATTTTTAGATTGTATCTTTAGGCACTTTGCTACTAGCAGCCTGTCACAAAACAAATAATTTGTTCCCATTTCTTTAGTCTATGAAAAATGCCAAAGATAAAACAGTTTGACAGGCACACAATACAATTTTTGCACCAACAAGGTGATTCCCAAAGAGCTATTAGCTGACAAGTTGGCATATCTCGGCATGCTGTGTGGTGTGTCCATAAAAAAATTGGAGGAAACTAGATGAGTGGAGGTCAAAAGAAAAAAAAAGCGAGCTACAGCAGATGATCCATGTCAGAAAGTCATGTGTTTCAGAAACAGGAAAATATCCAGCAAAGACCTGACACAGGACCTGAGAGATCCCTCCAGTTGATCCATCTACTGTTCACCGAAGCCTCATCGGAAATAGTCTCAGTGGAAGGGTGGCTGTCAAGAAGCCATTCTGAAGGAAGGGAAACAGGGAGAAAAGGCTGAGGTATGCCAAGGTGTATAAGAACTGGACAGAAAATCAACGGCAACAGGTCTGATGGAGTGATGAATCCAAATTTGAATTTGATTTGTTCTAATTGTTGTCAATATGTATGGAGGGAGACGTACAGCAGTTCTGTGAAACACAGTGGAGGCTCTGTCAGAGTTTGTTACTGGATTTTAGCCAGTGGTGCTGGGGATCAAAACTGTCAAGATTGATGAAAAGTACTGTCAGATTTTGATCCACCATGCGATGGTGGATGGTGGATCAACATTAATGAAGCGGTGTGGGATCATCTTGACAGAAAACAGAACAAAAATGCAGCCAACATCCAAAGAAGAGCTTTGAATGTCCTTCAAGAAACCTGGAGAACTGTTCCTGAAGAGTATTTAAAGACAAGAAAGCTGCCTCAGAGAGTTCAGGCTGTGTGGAAGAATAAAGGTAATCATATGAAATATTGACTTTCAAGCTCGTTAAAATTGTACAAACTCAGTTTTTGCCTTGTATACCATGTATGTTTGCACATTTCAATAAATCGCTGCAGCTATTTCCCATTTTCAATATTTGAGGGGTGGCTCATGACTTTTACACAGTATTATATGTCAAATTGATATAGCATAATTCTGATACTTTTTTCAAATGTGACAAAGTCAACTGAAACAGCTTTCCGGAAATGGGCACAGAATGCCGGTGCTGACCCGACTCTCACAATCAGGTGACACTTATTAACACATTTAACCATTTTAACATTGAAATAAAGACTGAAAGTTTTTGTTTGTTTTTAGGTAGGATATCATTATTTTCAGATATTAGTGTGTGTGTGTGTGTGTTTCCAAAATTTACCATAACTGTTACAAACCCTAATGTAGGCAGATTTAAAATGCAGCAGAGTAGCCTGTTCTCAAAAGATTACATTACATGTCTTATTTGGCAGATGGCTGCGACTGTCCTGGGAACACTGGAGCAGGCTCTCAGCCCCAGAGCTGTGCTGAAGAGGGCTTTGTCTGTTTTTTCACACATCCTCCAGCAATATGTTGGTCATCTGGTGGTGGAGTGACCCTTACTGGATTATAACCAGCTTTTCAGCTGAGTGGTGATTGAAAGTTTAAAATAGGAATTTCCTGATTTTGTAACTGTGCTGCATTTACATCAGTAAATCCCAAAGTGCCGTTCAAGTTCAGTGTTTTTTTTTTTCTTTTAAAACATTACGCATTAAACTGCGGCGTTCTTACTGGCTCGGAAAATCAGATTCTTTATAGTCACTGCGTATCTCAAGTCTAAAGATTTAAACATCTGTAGTTTACATTAATCAGCAGTAAAAGAAATCTGATCTTTGTCACCGCCCAGCTAATAAGAGATTAATATCACAGGCAGCAGTGATTGAATGGAAGCCGTTCAAATCCCAGACCTGCAGCTAAACCGCTGCTGTTAAATTTACCTCACCACAAGTCTAAATTTGGGGGGAAAGGAAGCATTTTTGGTGGAGCTGCAAACAGGCTGTGTGAGAAAAGAAAACTGGGGGAGGGATGTAAGATTAACATGAAATATGAAAATGCAAAAAAATAAATTAATTAATTAAAAAAATACAGACATATAAAATGGGCAGCCTCTTCCAGAAGAGGGCACTAATGTTCTATGGGTTCATGCAGACTGGCTTAAAATTTCTTTTCATTAGGAACCGGTCAGATAAGGGGGAGAGACAGAAGAGGGATGTGCCCCCCTCCACCCTTTTTTTATATAGCCCCCCCCCTCCACCCTCCACGTCTCTGTGTCACGATCTTGTTGAAGTCGGTAGACAGACAATAACACCTGTCGGAGTTGATATTTTTGAAAAGCTTAAATAAATTGACTCTAAATGCTCGTGTCAATACATGAGTCACGGTGAGCAAACATCACCAACTGCATGACTGCACATTTTGTAGGATTTGATATTTAGGAAGAGCGCAAACAAACTTGCGTCGTGTCTTCTCTCTTCTGGGCCAGGAGAGAATCCGTCATTATTAACTTTCAGGTTTTCTGAGCAACAGCGAAAAAATCTGTGAGGTATCGGAATAGTTCATATTAAAAGAACAATACAGTCAGAACAATTACCAGCGAGTATTATTGATCTGAATCCACAATAATTCATTCTAAAGTTTATCTGTGGTACTGTACACAGTCATTTTATCTGAATTAAGAAAAAGCCAACTATAGCGGAAAGTCTGTTTCACTAAACTTAAGAAACCCACAGATCTAAATAAACCGTTTATCGTATGACAAACATAAAGCTAAGCAGCCACTTAGCTTAGCATTAAAACAGCAAAGAAGGAAAATACAATTCTGACTTCAAGACTCACAAATGAACTCATTTCATTGCTTTAATACATAAAAAATAAAGAGTGAATGCTTACAATGTTCAGTTTTAGAGGTATTCATAGGTAGATTTTATTACCAACTGACTGTTGGTTCTATAGGTCCAATTCATAATAGGCAACCATTTAAATACATGCAGCTACGTGTGCTGAAAACACATCAACAGCAGAGCAACTCGTGTCTTTGCTGCAAGTTTCAAACTAGTTTGTGAAATAATGCAATGTAAATAATACCACTCAAGGAAATTGCTTCCTCCTGAAATGTGCTCTGGCTCACTGGGACATATGCATGGGATGTCTTGCTGGAAAGATCAAAGATAACTAAAATAGCTGAAATAGTCAAAGAATTCAAGATATCTGTTGAGCTGGTCAAGCTGACAGATGTCTCACCAAGAAGAAGGAGCAAACAGAGTTCTTTACTCCGCAGATGAGGCTCTTTTTTTGTCTTAATTTTCCAGACTTGATGCTAATCTGTGAGTCAGAGTTCCAGTTTACTTGTTAGGCCACTGAGCGGACACTAAGAACAGATCACTAAAGACCTTTTCAGTTTTCCAGGAATGAAACTGTTTGTGCCTGTGCCTGTTTGGTTTTTCTTGTAATTTCTTGTATTATTTTTGTACCTGCAATCACGAGAACTTCCTGAAAGTCTTTTAGCTGTAATAAAAGGGTTCTTTTCTGACAGAGCTTCCTTTTTATTGCAACAAAATGATTCCTTCTCCCAGCTTTAAAAACACCTCTTACCTTTTCCATGTTGGCTACTGAACTTAAATACTTGCATTAGTCTGGATTTATTCAGCTGAAGTGCAATCAGTGTTGTTATAGAGTTCCTCAAATTTTTATGGCGTGTTGAATCTAATTAAAAGCCTTACGACGCAGCAAGTGATTAAAATATAGCAATACTAGACAGAGAATAAATTGGGGTGGAATCAACATTGCATGGCTGAATTACCAAAAAATTCCTGGAACTCAGATTACATTACACGTTTTCATTATTATTTGGTTTATGTTAACAAACTCATTTGCAAATGTGATTTATAAAAATTCTTGATGATCAGATAACATTTCGTTTAGTTTTATTGTGTAAACCCTTATCAGACAGGTTGAATCACGGTGATTGCAGTTGTATTTTTTCAGTCTACTATGAGCGTGATATTAAGGTCTCACGGTAAACACGTTTCCCAGAATGTCAAACTACACCACCCAAATCTTTGTTTAACCTCATAAAAGAAAGTCATTAACTGACAGCACAGCGTCAGTATCATAGAGAAGCTCCACAGCGTGCAAAAGCTAATCTGATGAAAAATTTCCATGTTGCTATTAGCTCGCAAATGCGATCAGCTAACAGATCTCTTTAATGTTAAACTGCACACAGCTGTGCTGTTCATTACGTTTATGATGAAATTCTCTTGCAGAAGCTTCACTGAGAAGCTGTGAGGATACAGTTAGTTTTATCTCTAGTGGCTGAAGAAAATATTTTTTAAGTCGCAACTACATCGAGCACGGTGTCACTTTTTTATTTATTTATTTTTGTTAATGCAAGTCATTTCCAATGGCACATCATCCATAAGAGAGCCACCGCACTGTACTCCATTTGCACCGTCTTCCATTTTCCTCAGGATGCTGAAGAGAGAGTCACCAATACTGCCGTGACCCCCGGGCAATCTGGCACTAGCTTTGAACATGGCCTTAATTAACATATTGAACTGCTCTGTTTTCAAAAGGTCATATTGTGTCTGCTCTTCACAATTCAAGGATTTTGCATAACATATTCTCACATGAAGTCACTCATTGTCTTTTTTTTATATGACACGTCGTAGCTTTTCCTCCTTGTAAGAACCCGTGTAACCTCAAGTATTAGCAGGCTTTCGTGCCGTAACGCCTTTAAATGGCCTTACTATCAGAACTACCTGATTGCTTTGTTACTGTTTTTGTGCGATTCTTAAGCGTATGGAATAGATTAGCAAGCTAAACTTATTGTGCCTTGTGTGAGAAATGACAGACCTCTGTGTACACTGACCCTGACTCAGCTTCCTGCTGCTTACTCAGTGTCTCTAAATGGATTAAGTTGTCAGTTGGACAGCCCATCTGAGATTTTTAATATCCAGCCTGAGGTATATCAAGCAACCGTCTGCCAAATGGCATCAGAGGGATTTACTTCGATTTTATTGCAAGTTTTTCTCTCTCCCTTTTCTCATCTAAGACGTGGTCATGCCCTCTATGATTTCTTGAGGGTGTTTGACTTGTACATTAATAACACACTGAGGAGACTGAATAAAAATATATTCCGTGAACACCAGAGTGAATATTAGTTTTTATCCCTTCTACTTGTACTATATGGGAGGGACAGAAATTAAAACCATTGGTGTATTTATTACTTTCTTTCCACAAAAAGTCTGATATATATATATATATATATATATATATATATATATATATATATATATATATATATATATATATATATATATATATATATATATATATATATATACACACACACATATATATGGGAGAAACTTGATGATTTAATGGATCTGGGAAGGGACACAAAACTCACCTGAAAGAACACTCGGCTCACTGGACCGTAAGTGACACCCACCTCTCCATGTATACAATAACCACCCATTTCAGCCTCTTTGCAGGGATTTGCTTTTTTTATTGAATGGACCTTGAGCACTTCCTTGACTTCCTTTGTCCATGGTGCTAAACTACTGTCCATAGTGCTGAAATATAGGCTTGAAAAGCACATTGAAGTCTGCAGCAGTGCATTTGGTCTTGTTTCATCACATCAGGTATCCACAGGGAGAGACATGTCAGTTGTTTGTGTGTGTTTGTGGATTTCCTTCTCCGGAAAATGTGTTTGGTTTGCTAAGCCTGTTTTGTTTGTCCTCATCTGTGTATCTATGTGTGTTTGTGTGGGTGTGTATGTGTGTGTGTGTGGTGTGAGTGGGTGCTTTCATACCATGAAAATATCTTGTAACAGTTGCCACTGTTCGTGACTGAGCTATAAACCGAGAAAGCTGAGGAAAAATCGACTGCAAAAAAGTTTGTAGACGTTTTTTGGTTTCAGCCAGAGAAAACGAATCGCTTTGCATTGACCAGTTAGTCGTGGCTTGATTTTTAGAGCATGTTTTCAAATCAAGAAAAAAAAATGCACACACCCTTAAACCCTATTTAATCAGCACAGAGAGGTTCTGAGTATTAGCTTTTGAAACATAAATGTATAAACCTATTTACTGCAGGGGTGCTTCCAGTTTCAAAGGGATTCTGTTGTGGTTTACTCAAAGACTCAATTTCAGGAGCTGGAAAAGGTTCAACAGTTTCAGTGACTAATAGTTCACGTATTCAATTCAGTGAATATTAAGTACAAAAATTCTGATCAGTTAATATTTCTTCCCATTCTCGTTCCTGTAGGTTTGAGTCCAGTTTCCTCAGGCTTTGCATAAGTAAGTTTTCTTCATCAGGCTGACACACTGGAAGGGAATCTGCATCAAATGGGGCCTGGCAAGGTAAGTATGCAGGTAAGGTTAGCAGACCAGCTGAAAACCATTTACAAAGTAAGGGGACTGCGCAATACTACTGCACTGAGTACTTCAACAGTCTGGCAATGAGTGGCAGGGAGAGCTGGGTTTAAATACTGTAGTTGGATGACTATGAGAAACAGGTGTGCCAGCAGGAACCCTGGGCAGCCACACCCACTTCTGGGAGGAGGTAAGCACCACTTTCACACTCACATATACATGATAGAGGAAAAATAGAGGAAGTAGAGGAACGAAATAGAGATGGTGAGTTCACACCAGAAAGGACACGGGGGACCATGACAGATGGCTGTAAAGGTGAAGGATTTGATATGATGTCTTTTGGGTATGCTAAATTTTTACAGTTCCTTTAAATTTGTCAGTTACCTTGAAGGAACAACAAAGCTACTTTTGTCCGCTTTATTATTTGCAAGGGGTTACGACAGTGGATAGCTCTGCACGTTTGATTTGGCAGATTTTTATGCCAGATGCCCTTCCTGACGCAACCCTAAAGGGATTTGTGTCTCTTCCTAGAATCTAACTGGGGATGTTTAATTTGTTAGGCAAATGTGTAAACCGTAGCATGTGCAATTTGGCACTGATTATACTGGAAAAATGGAAGTTGATGAGCTTTTTCCTGTGTTTTCAGTGCAATACTAGAGTCACAGAAATACAGCACAAGGAATAAGAACTGCAAATGCTGTCTTTTCACATATAGCAGCTTAAAATATATTGATCCAATTTCTGTATGTGCAAAAGAAAAATAAATGAAAAGAAAATCTCAGGTAATTAGTTTACAACAAAAGTAGAACAAAGGTAAATAAAGCTATAAGAATACTGGTCACATAAAGGAAAGAAATAGATTTGTGAAAAATCTCATTAGTTCATTCTTTAAACATTTGCAATACACAAATTAGTAACATCAAAAAAGATTTAAAATTAGTGGAGATTTAAAAAAAATTAAGAAAGAATTAGAAAGTGTGGTAGTACCCAGTAAATATGTAGTCTGCTTGTTTTCCGTGAAGCCTTAAAACAAAAATATCTCAGCCATAGTTATCCCTGCTTTTAAAAATAAATAAAAATAATCAGAACCACAGTTGTGTGAAGAGGTCGAGTTGGTATACAGTGAATAGCCCTATTTGAGTAATGTTCTAATCCATATTATGGGAAGAACTACTCAACTAAGTAAAGAAAAATGACAGTCCATCATTACTTTACGTAGACAATAATTACGGGTGTGGCGGGGGGGTTGGGGGGGACAAACACTGAAGAGTGTTTTTGTCATTGAAAGTGTGTGTGTGTGTGTGTGTGTGTGTGTGTCCAGTTCAGACTAGATTGTTGAGAAGTCTGATAGCTTGTGGGAAAAAGCTGTTGCAGGTTCTGGATGTTCTGGTCCGAATGCTTCGATACCTTTTCCCAGATGGCAGAAGTTGGAAGTGTGTGTGTGAGGGGTGTGTGTGATCACCCACAATGCTGAGTGCTTTGCGAGTGCAGCGTGTAGTGTGAATGTCCGTTATGGAAGGAAGAACCACACCAATGATCTTCTCAGCTGTTCTCACTATCCGCTGAAGGGACTTGCGATCAGCCACAGTGCAGTTCCCAAACCAGACAGTGATGCAGCTGCTCAGGATGCTCTCGATGGTTCCTCTGTAGAACATAGTGAGGATTGGAGATGGAAGATGTGCCTTCCTCAGTCTCCTTAGAAAGTAGAGACGCTGCTGGGCTTTCTTTGTGATGGAACTGGTGTTGTAGGACCAGGTGAGATCATCTGCCAGGTGAACACCGAGGAACTTGGTGCTCTTGACGATCTCCACGGTAGAGCCATCAATGGTCAGCAGTGAGTGATCACCTCTCGTCCTTCTAAAGTCCACAACCATCTCTTAGGTTTTTTCAACGTTCAGAGACAGATTGTTGACTCTACACCAGTCCGTTAGTCGCTGCACTTCCTCTCTGTATGCTGACTCATCGTTCTTCCCGATGAGACCTACCACAGTCGTGTCATCAGCGAACTTTATGATGTGATTTGAGCTGTGCATTGCTGCACAGTCATGAGTCAGCAGAGTAAACAGCAGTGGACTGAGCACACAGCCCTGGGGAGCTCCAGTGCTCAGCGTGATGGTGCTGGAGGTAGTATTTCCGATCCGGACTGCCTGAGGTCTCCCAGTCAGAAAGTCCAGGATCCAGTTACAGATGGAGGTGTTCAGGCCCAGTGGTTTCAGCTTCCTGATCAGGTGCTGAGGAATGATGGTGTTGAATGCTGAATTGAAGTCTATTAACAGCATTCGAACATATGAGTCCTTATTGTCCAGGTGAGTGAGTGCCAGGTGAAGGGTGGTGGCTATGGCGTCATCTGTGGAACGGTTGGGACGATAAGCGAACTGCAGGGGGTCCAGAGCGGGTGGCAGCAGGGTCTTAATGTGCCTCATGACGAGCCTCTCGAAGCACTTCATGATGATAGGTGTGAGTGCAACGGGGCGGTAGTCGTTGAGGCAGGATACAGAGGACTTCTTTGGCACAGGAATGATGGTGGTGGTCTTGAGGCATGTAGGAACAACGGTGCTGCTCAGAGAAGTGTTGAAGATGTCAGTGAAGACCTGTCTAGCTGGGGACCACTGTGGATACACATTGAAGCAACACAGGATTACTGAGTAAGAGCAACCTGATATAGTTAAGTTGGTCCTAATCGAGTTTCTTTTGTCAAATTGAAGTCACGTTAAAAAGAAAAAGAACTGTTAACGGAGGGAGAAAAACACAACTCCTCAGAAGAGCACCTTATTAGATACTAAGAATAAAACCAACTTCTTTTACAAAAACACTCAACATAATAAAGCATAAAAATGGTTTGTATTTATAATCAAAGGACAAGTGCTGCAGTATTTTTGTTAAACTTTCTCAGAGCTCCTAGCTCCACACAAGCTTCAACTAGTTCAAACGGCAGCAGAACATCCTCACTATGGTAAAGCGTCTTTGCAGGAGAAGTGACTATCAGAACACCATGAGGTTGCCTGAATTTGTCACTGGGGACATTTTACTAATTCATTTTTATATAGAAATAACAGCTTTGCCACAGTGCTGGGCTTCAGGTGGTTTCTTTTGTTTGAAACGACTTCACCTGCTTTAGAAAATACCCTTTCACAGGGCCAGTGGGGCAAAAAGTGGGTATGCACTACAGGGGTTGGACAATGAAAGTGAAACACCTGTCATTTTAGTGTGGGAGGTTTCATGGCTAAATTGGACCAGCCTGGTGGCCAATCTTCATTAATTGCACATTGCACCAGTAAGAGCAGAGTGTGAAGGTTCAATTAGCAGGGTAAGAGCACAGTTTTGCTCAAAATATTGCAATGCACACAACATTATGGGTGACATACCAGAGTTCAAAAGAGGACAAATTGTTGGTGCACGTCTTGCTGGCGCATCTGTGACCAAGACAGCAAGTCTTTGTGATGTATCAAGAGCCACGGTATCCAGGGTAATGTCAGCATACCACCAAGAAGGACCAACCACATCCAACAGGATTAACTGTGGACGCAAGAGGAAGCTGTCTGAAAGGGATGTTCGGGTGCTAACCCGGATTGTATCCAAAAAACATCAATCGTGAATGTTTTCATTTGGATCTAGAGGAGGCTTTTAAATACTCAGGTTATCTTAAGTTATTAGTAGTAAAATAACAGGTCACTGTTCTTCAGCTGTGTGTAGTAGTTACAATATAAGTTATACTGAGAGGGTGAGTTGTGTGTGTGTGGGTTTCTGGCTGGTTCCACCAGCGAAAAAGAAACAGCTCAAAGAGATTGC